>VKKT01002836.1:3880-30746 GCA_008038995.1 Haliotis laevigata | reverse complement strand
GAATATCGAAACAAGGGGAACAAGGCTTACCTATCACTTTATCTCTCATTTCTCGCCAACAGCCTCTCGCAACACTCGTCCAAACTATCTTTGATATTATCTTCCAAGAGATACTATATTCCTCCGTTTAAAGTAAAATTGTCCCTAGTGTGTGCTTTTGAATAATAGATTCGTCATTTCTGATTCTGGTTGAACCCAAAACACGGCAGAATTATTGCTGAAACGTTACAAGCTGACTACCACATCACAACTAACTTCCCTCTCGTGTTGACATATACTCATATATTACGCACCAACTGTCAGACAGGACTCTAACAACTGTTGAGGCCTCATTGAAATTCTGGGGAAAAGTAGGAGAGAAGGACTCATCAGTGTTGTAAAACCAACACACTTGGAACGACATGCCTGATTTCCTATGACTGTGAGTACTTTCGTTACTCGTGCTATCAACCACTGTTTTGTGCTCGAACATGAGTTAAATCTGTAACATCGCAGTCTGTGGAGTAAACGACATCAAATCAATCCCCAAACAGCGAGTAATGCGACTGGGGATAGCTTTTAACGAGAGCATAACTCGTGTATCATTTTCTGCCTGCCGAGGAGCTTTGACCCACTTCCTCGAGAGCCACAGATGAGATTATGGAGCCATAAGTGCCATCGCAGTGTCAAATAATACCATAAATCTTGTTTGCTTTACACCTTTCGTATGCTCTCTGTGGCTTTTTGGCGGCGATCGATGATTGCTCGGGGCAAATAATTCAGACTGCAGCTGATATCCTTGCCTTAAGCCTCTCTCGACGCCACAGGTGTGAATACATTCTACTGTTTCCTTCGTCACAAAGTATTAAAAGATAAGTAGTTTTCAACACGAGTTATGTGCGTAAGAGTTATGAAATATGTGAAATCACATTTCACGAACAGCTTGTGAATTTGACTTACATACGAGGCATATACAAACACGTTCTGTGTACATGTATTTAGTAAGCATAATGATAATTTTCATGATTGGACTGAAGGAAGTTTAAAGTGGTCATTTCAGTTCATCAGACATAAAATGTAAGGATTAAATATGTCAGAGTGACTTCCACTCCTGTCCAACATACCATGCCATGATTAAAATAGCAGGCATATATTATGTTTAGTGTGAGTTATAATCCAACAGTTCATATTGGTCACTTTTAAACTTTTGATAGGTATTTTAGCGGATGATACAACACATGCAATACTGTCATGAGATAAAGTACACATTTTGTGTTATATTTACATGTACAAAAAAAATCTATTTAGAGAAAATGATATTAGTTTTAATAACTCTAAACACTGCGTTAGGGGAACAGCATATATACGGATCAACCAATAAGATCACATTATGCAATATGTCAAGGCTTTAGATCAACATGCAACATTGATGTAAGATATATTATGTAGCTTGTGACAGCTGTAACAGATAGTAATTGCCTTAAGACTTGCTTTACATCCTATAACCAGCCGTAGCACCAACTAGGCTACTTTCCTGTCGACCGCTAATGTAACGATGACAACGGATTTCTACTTTTGTCCGTTAAGAGCAGGATTAGCGCGGATTATACCCCATTTCGGTTAGGTCCCCTGTTTCCGGTGTTCTAGCTCAGAAAGTAACCGTTGAGGTAAAAACAAGACGTAATGTTAACGTTTGTGATGGTGATTGTTGTGTTAACATTTTCTTCCTTCTTCAGTATCACAGCTTGATATTTCCTCCACTGGGCACGATCTCAAACTGAATATAATTGGTCGAAAGGAATTTCATAAATAGGTTGATGCTATTGATAAAAATAACAGTTTACTGTTTAGAAATAACTGTTTTATTGTAAGTGAAAATCACACTTAAATATTATTATGGATGTGTGACAACATGTTGCCATGGCAACAGGAATCTGTTGTCAACCGATGGATTTAAACATAAAGTATAGAACAAAAAAACATACAATTGTCACTGATTTTTTTTTAAATGAAACGAATACTTATACTAGTGAAAAGAAACTCGGTGTCAAGATCCACTTAGGGAATATGGCTTCTTGCAAAAAGGTTTACAACATACTGATTAGACGGCCTGGACACAGAAACCATTCAGCGTAGACTTTTTTCAACAGCACTGCAGTCTTAATCGTCCAGGCCTTAAAACACGCACCATATTGAAAGATAAATATAGTATGTGAACGTTATATTTTTCAGAGTTAAAGAAGAACTACTGTGTTCCTTCGGACCAAGTTCTCACTTGATAACTTAGGCAAATGAATAAACAATGTTTCAATCAAAACATTGATTATTCATTAGCCCCAATCACAGATACACCAGTCCTTTTTGTTGTTTTACTGATATCCCGTGATACAAATTACTTGCCTACAAACTCTCCAAGAAACCTTTGTAAAATTTATGATATTAAAAGGATACTTCATCTATCATTTCAAAAGTCACAGAATGTCCACCAGTTCCCCACTGTGACGGAAACCTGATGAACGAAATAAAATCAATTAAAATGACATTATTTGTACTGTAGGTGGATCTTTCTGATGTCTGTTGCCGAAGACAACGATTCCTGTCACGTACATCGTCGCTTTCACGCAAGGAATTTGGATCGTAGAGACAACGATTGAACAGGCATGAATGAAATTATGTCTTGTTCCTGTCTCTTCCAAAACTGAAACACATAGTTGTTACAGTCGTCAAACTTCATTTCGTCTACTCAAATGATCTTAAGAAGCCCTGATGTTAAAGACCAAATAAACTCTTGTTTTTTGTACTCTTTTAACCAATACATATGAAAGACGTGTGCTTAGTCTTAAGCGGAACACCAAATTCGTTTTTAAAAAAACTTGTCATGCAATTTTCATAATCTGTCTGTTATATTTAGATATATACATGTATAATAATAAAACACATTTGAATCTAGGCAGCCTTTCTGTCAAGATGGACACAAAAAACTAATAAGCAACAATAACTAAAACCTTTGCAAACTGGACAGACAGAACTCAAACTACCACCATCAACGCAAAACATTGTGATGTGAGCTCTTGGTAGTCAGTGTGATTTTCAAAAGGTCCTGTCGCGTTTGTTGCTATGTACAACGAGGCTCCCCTTCTGGAGCCTCACAGGGGTAATTAAAGGCCGGCGGTCATCTCCTGTCGGTTATCCCCGGGGGGTTAACCTGACCACACTGATGGACTGGCACATAGAGGGATGTCGCCTATATAAACCTGTCACAGTGATTGATAGGCAGCAATGTGATGTTGTAGATAACAAGCTGACCTACACAGCAAGTGAAATGTAAACCGTGCGTTCACAAGTGTTCTCACCCTAACTTTGTTACGCTTTCGTTCAAATTGCACTTTGCTCAGCCGATAACAGTTTATGACCAACTGCCATTATTGTTTGCGATGGAAGACATTTATTACAGTTTATGATAATTCTAACGTTGTAAAATATCAATAGCCTTACTCATAAAGCCATTTGTCTGAATATTGTAGAGATGGACGAAGGACCAACGTGAAAGCTTCATGTGGTTAAGCCAAAATATACATTTAGACCTAAACAGAATCAAGTCAACCTATGTTATATGGGAACCCATTAGCCAAGAAACTCGCTTTACGGGCCATTATTGTTCGGGACGCCTAGACTCCACACGTAAAGGTCCAATAACTTGTGACCGGGATTTATTCACCCTGAAATTAGTCAAACTGGTCGAATTCTCGTCGGATTGACGTTCTGTATCAATAATTCAATCAAATTACAATATATGTATTCTCAAATTTGTCAAGGGATAGGTCATGTTTGATGACCTCATCTCTTTTGTATATGAGTGAGTGAGTATGGCTCCAGCAATATCACGGACACCAGAAATGGGCTTCACACATTGTACCCATATGGGGAATTGAACCCGGGCCTTTGCCATGACGAGCGAACGCTTTAACCACTAGGCTAAAGCCCCTCCGTCACTTTTTCTATATGACTCCTAATGGACAAAATATGTGTTTTTAAAAGGACACTCGCCAGAATTTCATCCAGACTTCACCTCTACATATACCATCGCCCGAGTATGGAATCCGAGAAGGGACATTATCGCGTTGTCTCATTGTTGCGTTGTCGCCCTCTCAAAAACACGCAAAATGAGGCACAATTAACCAAAGCACGACAATGAGACAACGCGACAATGTCCCTTCCAGGATTCCATACCCGAGGGACATAAAACATACATATCGGACAGGTACTAGCGAAATAACAAAGGTTCTTTTGCACCACGTGTTGCCTCCTAAAGTATCGTCGATAGCAATACAATCGGCGCGTGACTGAGATATTGTTGACGCCACATGAACACCGTTCACTCACTATCTTCAGTTGAAATAAAATAAAATGAAATAAACACATGTCTGTCAGACTCAGCAACCTGTTATACGATTTCAAAACAGCCAAAAGCCTGTAACATTTGCCAGTGATGTTGGCTTTGTTTACAATACCGGCTAGACGTACATCACAATATTCCATACGTCAGCTATGATAAAACCATAACAATTCTCCACACATTCCCGAAACATATTGACTTGATGGGTTACGTGTCTGCTATCTACAACGCATCGCCCTAGTGTATAATACCAAGTATACAATGTCTATTTCACCGGGTCTTGTTGAGATGAATAAAACTAAACAAATTCCTCGACAAGAAGAGCGAGTCTCGCGGGGCTGTCTGTGTAGCACAGTTCGTACAGCAATCTCTGTTGGTTTCATAGCCACAGCTAGAATTGTTTACAGCATTACACTGCTGTGAAGGAGTGTTGATCTTGTAAGGCAAACTCTTTGCAATAGACAACGCTTGCCTCTTGACGCCGCCAGTCAAATGGTGCTTGCTCATTTCACCTTCAAAGCAGAGACGACCGCGTGAATAATTCATGCCCTTTGATAGATACAACACTCGTCCGGATTACTTGCTTGAAAATTACACTACAATAGCTGTCCTTTATATAAAACACCGACTATGGCACGAATAAAATATTAATGGTCATTAGTGTCTCCAGATATGAAAACAAATTGAGGCAGTTCAGCAGGATTTTTAAACGATCCGAATATACTTCAACATCTATGCACTGAAAACAGAATGATTTCTGTTCTAAGTTTCTAATGTACTTCGCGTAACTGTAAATGTTCGACTGAAGTAACCATGGTTTCCATGAACAGATGTTCACACGTTGTTCATGTATGTATTTGTTCTAATGTTAAATATATTGGTTCGAGGTACACGATATATAACCACACACAGTCAATACATAGCCATGTAAACTGCTTTCAAAAGCATAATGTATTTTTGTCCTCTTTATATGGCAAATAAAGCTTAATATCACTCATTCACAAACAAACTGTGATATCGAGTGTCGAGAAATCTCGCCCCTTACTGTATAGCGGAGGCCGTTGGAGTCCCCACTGTGAAAATTACCCGATAGCTGTTGAGGACGAACGGAGTTGAGGGGGTTGGGGGAAACCGGGGGGGTTAAGGAGGGGTAAGAAGGCCAAAAGGGACACCTCAAGGACTGAACAGGGCCCACAATAAGAGTCCTTTATGCTTGATAAATCGCCCAAATCGCCTTAGCGATGTCAAAGCGAGAGGCGGTAATTAGGCTTCAGATACATCTATTTCTAGTTCTGGCTGTTGATGGTAGTCGGCTTTTAGTCGGGGAGACAATCTCCATTCGTACGTGCCTGCACCATATGGTAGCAGAAACCCTTCCAGTCTGCACGAATATTAAAACATGACACAAAAATTACATATCCACAAGTTTTCATGTCCCACATTGGAACTCAAACTGCCGGTTTGGTCGGACTGATAACACAAGCACTATTCTCCTAACCGTTTACTGTTAGTCTTGCTGTATGATGTGTGTTCGTTCAATTCTAAAATCTTCCTGTTTTTTGTCTGACGAAAGGGAATATTGAAGATCGTAATGTTTGATTAACGGTGTGATAATGCGGATATAATTGCATCTGGACAGATAATTATATTGGTGATTATATTCATAAATGCAGATGCACGTTTTAGCTCAATAACCGTTGAACGAAAAATAACACAGAGAGAGCTAATAAATGTAACTAACCGATTGGTGAGAAGTGCATACAAACCCTATTGAGTTACGATCAAATATGAATATTCCTATTTCTATATTTATTTATGAACCTGCTGTGATGAGGCACATATTGATAAATGGGTTTTTTCCGAGTTAAGAGATAACTGAACACCTTGATTATTCATTCATTACAAAGTAATGATACATGTACTAGCGCTGAATGTCGATACTACTGACACATGGCTGACCTCTTAGTATCAATTTCATTTTCAAACAAAAAAAGAACAATCTCCTTAACAAACACATATCTATCGATCTGTCCATCCCTCCCTCCCTTCATCATCCATCCATCAACTCCATCCATCCATCCATCTACACTAATACATAATTATAATATCATTTATGCTTAAGTTTTATAATATTAACTGATATTTATCCACGCTGAATATGATCCTAAAGTTCAATACAATTTTATGTTGTCTTCAATTTATGAAATAAGCCGATGATTCATTTATCATAATATTCAAACATTTCACCGAAGGTCTAAAATACTTAAAATCAAATTCAATTTTTATTCAAAGCAGATTAAAAGCACTAATGAAGCTGGTAAGTAGGATATAAACCCAGGCAAGACTTGTTCTGCCACTTCTAACTGATCTCTGTCTAGCCCATCACAGAAGAAACCTCGCATCTTCTCGTGAGACGAGAGTATGGCAGACCCACATGAAAGTATCTGAAAATCGATCATTGCCCGAGGCCAGCAAGGCTTCAATCAGTGCTTGTTCAAATACAGAGAGGAATTGCAAAGGATTGCATTTCGCTATAAAAAATGGAGAAATGATCAGTTGTCAGGAAAGAAAGATGCCGTGCAAAATGGAAATGGCAGTAAGAGTTATTTTAATGACATTGAAGCTTCGCGCCTCCTCCTTGTTAACTCCGTGGGGAGAAGAACGTCTTCTTTAAAGACATCTTGAAGGTCAAACTGGTGTGACTTCAGTTTCTTCAATAATGAAAGGAAAATATGTACATATTTATTACATGTGTGTAAGTATATGTGAAAACTGACCCGGGGTGATTTATAAATGTCACCCCTTATGTTATTTGTTTTTGAGATTCTCGGACAGCCTCCTACCGAAATATACTTGGTAGCAAATATTTATTTATGACATGCATGTCATATAAAATACACTCCATTAATATCGGAGTTTTTATGAATTATATGATCGTATTGAAGTAAGGAATACGTGTCAGATTTGATGTACTCCAGTTTGGGCTAGTATACTAATTATAGTGATTGTGGTAATAGGGCTGACATCATGTACTAGAATATGATCATTTCATCTTTTTTTTTAACAAACGTGGATATCTAGAAAATACTGAATTGGAATAAAAGGGAATGCCATCATTTCCACATTTTGGATGGGATGTCAAACTTTTTCAACCAATGCAAATTCTGAACCGTATATTTTGAGTCTTGAGTCTAAAACGAATGCTGTTGAAGACCACTTTGCTTCTGCGAGGCACACGCATTGCTGTCGACCTGCTGATTGCTAATAACATTAGAGCAATATCCTAAAAGCCGCGCTAATCTCGCGCCAATGTTGAAATCTGTTCACGTCTGCTCGCAGCTCAGGTCGTCTGCTGGACACCGCCAGAATCAGCCATTTTGAAATTAACGTCACGTCAAGGGCAGATGTTTTCAATATGGCGGACTGTCGGCCGGAATTTGATAGGCCCCGTTGCTATGGTAACCGCACACCTCGGCGAAGCGCTGACATGCGATTTTGATCTCATCCAAACATTAAATTGTCGGGACGATATAGAAGGCAGGGCTGTGTTACGTGGAGATGGGGGCCAGCAAAGGGATGTTATGCTATTTTTCTTGCCCCAGGAAACCAATCACGAGATGCTGGTATGATTGGCGGGTCACATGACCTCGTACTGTCCTGAAGCCGGTGTATCAATTACTCCGATCAAAGCAGGGAAATGTGCCGTCGAGTGTCTGCAGTGAGGAATTAAGAAGAGAGAAACGGGGGAAAATGGGGAGCTGATGAGGGGGAGAGGAAAAAAGGAAACTGAGACGAGGCGAGCATGAGAGAGGAAGAGGGAAGTAGATTCATGAACAAGAACTAGACAATGATGACTACCATTAATGTCTGTTTTAAAGCGCACATTGTGTAAGAAGTATGACGTCTCCCCATCCTGTTACTCGACACTTGTCAGTACCTCCCCAACCATGATTAATCATATAAATTATCAACCCGGATTCATTTGCCGTAAGGACCAGCCTTCAGTAATGACGGACAATTCCTATTTATAGAGAAGGAGATGATTTATTGAGATTGGCTTACATGCAAGTGGAAAGACGTATGATGTGCCAGGCGGTGCTGGCCAGGAAGACTACTATCGTTACTGTAATAAAATCATTGTCTGTTACTATCGTCAGTTCCGTTTTTCAGTGGTCATTTCACAACGATCGTCACAGCAGGGAAAACAGTTGTTACCATTATGAAGGAACTGGTTTGCGTTCAGGAGACATCAGCCTATATTTCTAAATCATACCAAAATGACTGGGTACTTTGTTTGCAATGGATCCTAAAAATATGGCTAACATAAAGATCTTTGGTTGCTTTACAAGAAAGCTATCCACAATGACGTACGGACCAATATCGCAGAGGCGAGGTGCATAGAGCTCATTACTATAACAATATCTTTCATGTTTGGCCACTGTGAAAAACATTTAAATATCCACATCAACAAAGGGACGCATGTATCAGTAATTAAATTTATCACGTAATTTGCATTACAAATTATCATAACAAAGAAATGGTTATTTATCCAGAATCTAATTGATTCCACAAAGTATTGGCATGCCATGTTTATCAAATAAAACATGTATAAAAAAATTATTCAAATGGAAACAGCGTATGCATTCAATTTTTAAAAAAATACATCATAAAATGTATGAACGGCTTTTAACGTCTACCTTATCAGATCGATTCTCATTTGATCTCCTGAATTGGTTACTATATTAAATGTTAAATGCATTAACATGCAACAGTTGGAACTAGAATAGTAATATTCTAGATAAAAAAAGATAAAAAAGAGAACGCCATACAGTTAAAGCCGGCTGCTCAAAACCTTCACAATGAAGCAGGTGTAATGCTAGCTCGGAGCCCCAGCGGTTTTGACAGAGACGCGCAACGTTTATTATTCGCAGATTAACAGCGTTTGTGTCGTATTTGTTTATGGAAATCGCCGGACTGTAGTTGAATTGAGAGTGAAATAATATCCCAGTATCAAGCAATGAGTCAAACAGTGTAGGAGATCTTCGGAACATCGTGAACATTTGAATAACAATTGTCATATTTTACGTCAAATGATAGCACAGGCTTGATAAATACAAGTGGCTCATGAATTATGCAATCCAAATGTCACAATAGCGACTGTTATATATTCTACAAACATAAACATATCTACATCAGTTTAATTAAAGAACGCCTGACTTATTATTGAATCAGTATGGCTATGAATATTTCTCAGCAAACGCATTACTGGGCATCCAGAGCAGATCATGGTTTGTTTCCCCTATTGTTCAGAGTAATTAAATCCATTGTTCAATTCTACAGTAATATTTTCCAGTCTCCAAATACCAATTTAAGACATGCTTTTAATGAATCAATCCATTGTGCAATTCTACAGTCGTATTTTACAATCTCCAAATACCAATTTAAGACATGCTATTAATGAATCAATAAAGATTGCCAAACACAAAATTGGATGGTACTGTAAACTTAGCTTCCTCTTAGGAAAGTAATCTAACTTCTTCCTCTGTACTGAAGGACGTCCAATTGAAATTTACAGACATGTTCCACTCATCTATTCAAGATAAACCAAATACATTAAATTCAAGTAACGAACTGAAATCACAGAATATTTAAATCAGAAATTAAATTTGAACCATACCTAGAACACTGCAAGATAACAGAAAACCCACCGTAGCCACTTCACAAAGCTAAGACTGAGTGATTACTGGCTAAAACTTGAACTGGGTAGAAGAACAAGACCACCTACACCTTTGGAGGACCGTCTCTGTGATCAATGCTCTGTCCTTGAGGATGAAGAACACCATTTCATGTGTTGTACTAAATATTCAGATGCAAGAAACTCCATACTTATTTAACTCTCTTTCCTATCAAATTAATTACTTTCTAAGTCTTACTACCACAGAAAATGTAACCTCCTGTTTAGAAATAATAAAACAAATAGTATAGAAATAATCTTTCTACCACAAGCACAACTTTAAACAAATATGGAAGATCTCTAGGTTGTCCTAGGCCATTACTATACACGTTTGTATTATCATATGTTTTATTGCTCTGATTCATTATATATCTTGTTTATGTAGTTTATAGAATATTGTCACTGGTTCTGTATGGAACGTTTGCGCAATAAAATATCTTATCTTATCTTATCTATGCTGCTTTTGTTTGCTATTCAGTTTAATTACCAAATAGTAATTCAGATGGTTATTCGCACAAAGCATTATTATACCACAAAAGTGTGTTAACAGCGCACAAACACATCAAGAGTTTCGACTAATGGAATAAATAGTTTCCCTTGCGATGTTACATCTACTAATATCATTATTTGTAATTTAATCCGGGACATTAAACCAGCAGTAGTTTGCGTGTGAAGAAGTCATTTGGACGTCGTCCTACATTGGAAAAGCTTCCTTTCTTTGAGGCGTTCGTTCTCTGCACTGTCGTTGCGCATACGTCAGGTTTAAAGGGAATGGGCCACGTGACACAATGAATAAAACATAGAGTAACACAATAATTCGAATTCTCGCAACATCTCATGCGCCGAGATCTCGCCCGGTGAGGGTAAAGCGTGGACTTGGGTCCGCCTCGCGTGAACAAAAGGCCTAATTACCATTTGCCGATGAATGACGACGATAATTGCCATATTATATTCATTCATTCTTAATAACGAATTATGGGACTGTGATTTCAGATTTTACGGTGTAATGTTGGCTCCGTTTTGTATTTTCCTCCAAATTGATAATAATTGACGATATTACCCAATAGCCTTTGAAGTCAAATGCAATCAGCTCAAAGGCAGACCAGGCGAGATCTGGATGGCCTCTAAAGTCACGGTTTATCCGCGCTTTAATAAGAGAACGTGTGTAACCATAGCAACACTTTGAGTTACATTTCCTGGAGGCGATTTATCAATATTAGCCTTGTGGGTGCGTGAGCGTTTTGTGCTGAATATGGGCAAATGGTGTAGTTGTCTCTAGTTAATATTTAAAACTCAGTGATTAATTTGGGATGTATTTAATAAATTACCTTTCCATGAATGCTGTATTGATATAAGGTTAAACATAAACGACATAAAAATCTAATATCATATTTGTGAAAATTTGACCAGGTCAAATACACAACATGTACCCTACCTTTGACAATATTTTTCCACGTGACACGTGGATACTTTTGAACTGAATATACGATATACTTGAAATAATCTGTTGGTAGGTATAGCAACAATTGTGGGTATACTGTGGGTTGTGGGTTTTGAGAAGTATATATCACCACTGAAGTTGCAGCTATATATTATGACCTTGATAACTAGTTACTGATCTGCATGGGAAAAGACACTGGCCAATTTAGTTATAAAGTAATAGCAGGCAATCTTGTTCAGACATTCAGTTTATGTGACTCGTATTCATATGACAATGAACCAGTGCCCTCAATTTTCACCATCCCAAGTCGTCGGTATTAATACGTACAACCAAATATAAATCTTCATCCCGAATACCTTAGTAAACATATTGCTAGGAAAACCACATAACAGTCTCAATATTTACGCTGCAAAAGAAAAAGAAAGAGAACAGAAATCCTCTTTGTTGTTCTGTTCAGTCGGTCCCGGCGCCATCTTGGAAGCCAGTCTGCCTCGCGACCTACCATTAAGCCACAAGCAAATAGTCCTACAAATTGTACACTATGTGTGTAAGAATATTGTTCCCCATTCAACTTGTCCCGGTCCTTTATGAGTGTTTTACAGTCCTTAGTGCGGGCTGTAGTATAATTACACAGCTTATTCATACAGCGACCCTGTTCAGAGCTTTGAAACACGACACCGGTGTACCTAATCTACGCATGGACGTGAACTGCGTGACCCGGAGCGCGCTCTGCTTCCCGCTAAATCACACACGGCTTTATATATGAAAAGTTATGGGTGTGGGTTGTTTCTTCTTTTCATCGCGAGAGATGGAAAAGACGAGCAATTTATATGCAGGGCAGATTAGAAATACAACAGCCCTCTGTATGAGCTCTTGCGAGACCTGACAAAGACGCGCTCCATCATGGCCCAATTTGATCGATGCGCATACCCAATGAGATTACGAGTTTTGTGATCTCTGTGATATGATTGGCTGACGCTATGGTCCGACGAACTTGGCGGCGTGCCAACGACGTGTGGTATGCCGGTTGTAGGTTTTATCACTTTTCCCAAGTCGAGTATGTATCATATCTATGGTACACAAAAGATAATATACCTTTGTTCCTTTACTGCTGCGACGTTGTCGTCTATGAACGATACCACCCGAAAGTAACAACAAGCTTTGTAAATAACAAATAAAACAAGTCATCAACACTTTATCCACTTGCCATAAACCTAGAACGGGGCTACATAATCAAATAATGGAAATAGAAATATATATGTGAAATGAATTATTTTCACTACAAAAGCAAAATCTGATCAGCCATTTTCAAGAGAAAACGAGGAGTTTCATTGCTGAGATGGCGCTGTGATAGTGGCCCGGCATCTCACACATTAGTGTGTACAGTCACAAACATGATATGTATATGCGCTCAGATTCATTTATTACGTGACGGAGGTAAAGTAACCTCAGAAAGAGAGAGAGAGAGAGAGAGAGAGAGAGAGAGAGAGAGAGAGAGAGACTATACGTCTATATATCTCCGTGTGTGTGTGTGTATGTGTGTGTGTGTGTGTGTGTGTGTGTGTATGTGTGTTGTTGTTCATTGCATAGATGTTCAGGTACATTCGGATCGTTAAAAATCCCTGGTACTGTCTTTATTTGGCTTCATATCTGGAGACATCCATGACCATTAATCTATTAATTCGTGCCATAGTCGGTGTTTTAAAAGGACAGCTATTATAGTGTTAGTTTCAAGTAATCTGGATGAGTGGTGTATCTATCAAACATTTTACGAGCATATCAAATCTTGTGATCTTTGGGATATTTCATTGCAAATCAAATGACAATCATTACACTTCCATTTCAAATGGATCATTTTGCATCCTAAAAAACATATAGCAATAATCCATGTCAGATTGAATATCGTATATTCATCTACAAGCTTTTCCTATTTCAGATCTGGCGTAAAAATACCACATTATATTAAAATAAATCTCTTTGTACGTGAAAGTTTCAACTACTCATACAAAAAACCTTACATGCAATTGGCGTTTAAATGTAATGTTGTTCTTGTCGATTGTATCATTAAGAGTTGATTATATTTCAGTAGAACCCGTCCACGATACCAGCATGCGAAATACCAGTTTATGAAATAAGCCAAACACCCAGCCAGACATCTGGGCTGGTGGCTTAAAAAACAACAGCCAAGAAGAGATTTAACTAGTCCTTCTTAAATCCTAAATAGGCAGTGCCAGTGGACACGTTTTCTGAATGTTTTTTTATTCACCCGTCCATCGGGCTGGCTAGCTGTAACATTAGTCCGTCCGGCAGAAATCTAGCCCGTCTCGGGCAGTCGGACGGGCAGAGCCTAGATGTAAACCGATCAATTAATTACCTTGTTGACCGACTCATCGTTTGTGTTTTTGTAGCATTTGATTCTGGTTTCCCATATATGAAATTGTCGATCTGAATGATAGATGATATTGATGAAATGAAACGTTGTACTGCTGTGTTGGCGATGGCGACCCGTCAAGTAATTGTGTCTGTCTTATTGATTGTTCCAGTAAGTGTATTGTTCGGATAATTTGAATGTGAGTAATGATCGTATCTCCAGACAGACATTAATTTTAATACATTTAATAAAGGTATTTTCTGGTAATCCTATTCAGCAGAGTTAGCAACGTGTTTCGGGTTTCATGACAAAGTAGACTTATGGCTCAAACGTCAGCTTTCATTTCATACATTTTCACTTATGCATGTTTGCACGTACGTTGTAACTGTGCTTTAAACTATTCTGTTCAATGGAATGCATCGCAATCAATATTATTTTATCAAGAAGACAAATTCCTTTTAACGAACGTAAAGTGGATCGCGTTTGGGGCTATTTGTGAATAGCATTCCTCATATTTATTCATTAAAATTGTCAAATTAAACAATTTTTTACCATTTGTTTATCTATTTGGCACATTCCCTTACCGGATAACACATTTTGCTTATTTCTGGAAGATGAAAGCATTAGACCATCCATAACAATAAGGGTTCATCAAGTAGCGATATATTTCTATTAAGAACCTTGATGCAGAGTTTCTTTCTGGATACATTACCATCCAAGTTGCATGATTAATCACTACCGAAATAGAATACTTGTTCAGAAAATATAAGGTATTTCAGCCTCACAAATAGCCATTTATTATGCTGCCTATTGTTGTACTCAGTTATCTCTCTCAGCAATAAGAAGATGCCTTCTTGTTAACCAAATAAGTAAAATAACTTATCTAAGATCTCCAAGTAACATTTATGAAAAGGAATTGAATACGCTTCAAAGTAATCACGTCAATGGGCCTTTTTGGCAGTAATACAATGTTACCTCATGCCATTAGCCTTCAGGTAGGACCACTCCAAAACACAGACTCATCCAAATTAGGGGGGTAGCGAAAGAATGAAACATCTACAGATTTTTTAAAGATTTTGTTTTGATTTTGATTTTCAATCAGCAACTAGAAGATCTAACTGCGCAGGTGCTGGTCTGGAATCCCCACTGGGACTGAAAAAACATTATTGAGAAAATTGTCCTTGCTCAGCCTAGGGCCATTACTTCTCTGCCGGTACCTTTCTTACTCCCTTCACCGATGCCTAATGACTATGACTGTTTTCTACAGACGCGGTGATGCAGCAGAGTCCATGCTTTGGACTTTGTTGCAGACCGTGCGTGGAGCTCAGGGAATCAACGTTAATTCTGCCTTAATTCAACGTCACCCGGTTTAGTAATGCCACATGGCACTATTTCCTGTCTGGCTTTTGATTAGCAATTTTCGGAGTAAGGAAAACTGGAAGGGAGGTCCTTTCTAGTTGAGGCCTAGACTAGCTGGGACATCATTAACGACATACATTTGGCACAAGGAAAGACGGCATTGTTTGCTGGGAGGCAGCTGGAATGAGCCGGTAAATCTCATTTAGTGCGGGATCAGCACGCCTGATAATTCACCGCGGGACAGCTTTGCCAGAATGATCGTCCTCGCACACGGGTTATGTATGCACGAGTTGAAGGTATAGATTTATTGAACTATTTGGCCATGTGTTCTGACTAGAGTGGAATGTCTAGTTTTGGGAGATTATTTAGATATTTGTAGATTCAAATGCCGTGGGAACAATGTTAGTTGTAACATCCTGTCAGAATAAACATTTTGGGAGACGCTTTATGTGGTTTTAATCAAAATAACATCTCGTGCAGATGATGTCATTATACTACAAATATTTTTTCAAGTGAAATTGTTACACTATACTTCATTCCTATGTGGAATGTATCTGTGTAATTTCTATATCTTTGTACTTACTGTGTTTATATTGGTAGATTACAGCCATTGTTCATGACATGGTATGCAATAGATATCTTATCTAGACAGATAGTTAAAAGTATATGGCATATGAATTGTTTCTAAGTACTATGTTTGAAAATAAAACAAAGACATATTTCTGTATTTGGTTTTCCGTTTGTTTACCATTCATAAGGAGGGGGGGGGAATCAATATACAAGGAATATTCTTCCTCTTCGTGTTTACTACATGATCTATGACCACCATCTGGCACGATACTAATTAAGTTAATTACCTTATATATTAAGCCTTTCTAGATTTATTTCTAAACTGAGTTATTTAAATCTAGCTCCATCTGGCTGAAACACAATCATTCCGATTACACAAAGGAATATGTTATGTATTTATTAGAATTAAATAAATTGTTTGCCTGGAAAGATCTATTTCACATAATCCTGAAATATGATAGTTTGCAATGAGCGAAGGGAAATTTCATTACAATATCCAGTACCAAGCGTAAAATATGTTACATTCAATAACACTATCTCAGGGGAGTAACGGCTGTAAACATTTAGAACATGTGGTATCCATTTCTCAAAGTGCAAAGCCGTCCCATCGATCAACAACGCTCAACACCAAGCTGAAGGACGATGGCGAGTTATCTTCTCTTGGTGTTGCCACATTCACATGACCAGAGAAGGCTTCAATAGATTGTCAACTTGCTAAATATTTGCAGTTTCATATTGGCGTCTAGAAACAAAGCCTGTCCCTGTACAGAGTTAGCATGCCTCCTGCTGAGAAAGACTCCGCCAATAATCTCGCAAAATGCTTTGTATCGAGATTCGGCGAGAGTAAATGGCACAATGAGATACAGAGGTAATTTTGCCTTGCGACGCGCCAACGAGTTGATTGGGTTCTTCGAGGACAGGACAATGACAGGCTTGAGATGAGCGCCGTGCTCTGTCTCTCAAAGTTAGACATGTCACACGACAGGGTATTTTAGGAAGCGTCACAGTAATAATAGTCGAAATTGAAAATCGATAGTGCGCACAAATAGGGAGGTTTGATTAATTGTATTTGGCGTGTTACAAGTATGGTCCGTGTGTATTTAGCATCGTCAAACACGGTGTTTATGCATTAGTGTTAGGAATATTGTTTCATAAAAAAAGTGCCTGTAACATTTCAAAACATATTTTAACAGTGATTAAGCGTGATATAGTTTATGTTAAATATTTCAAGAATGTTAGATGAATGAAAAATCATATATATAATCGCTCATTACAATTTGTTTTGAAAGTATGTATTCGTTCTAAATATGTTCAGTAATGTGTGCATTTTATTTACAATGCCCTAAGAATTAACCAACAGAGATACTTGACAAAGACAGATATAAAATCCAAAATAATATTTCTACTAAAACATTTTTTTAAAAATGAAAAATATGGGCGATTCGTCTTAATTAAATTTCATACTTCACTTGAACGTCCAGACGACGTGTTTACATGGCGAGTGAACCTGCTAGCCTGTGAAAATGCTACACTGACACCAGCAACAAATTTAATCTATTGCCACCAAATTAGTAATGGCTTGCTCACTTCAGGAGCCTTTTTGATCCAGCGTCAGCGATCGATGAGCAACCTGCCCTTGCACGTGGATCACGGACTGTTCGACTCGGAGTCTCCCACTTTCTTGACACATCTATGCTGACAAGGGTGCTGATAAGACTATCGAAGGGTTGTGTCAATTGCAGACCACTGCTTGAAGAATGGCTGAAATATAGACAAAGAAATTGATTTCAGATGTGTATATTTCTCTCGCGTCAGTTTTCCTTGACAGTGCCGGAGGTGATTGTACACTTTGTGCACTGAACTTTTTTCTGTTCTTTTGAAATCAATTAATGTTGAACCTGTAGATTGTTTTTATGTTCAGTCTATTTTATGTCACCGAAATTTCAATCTATTTGAAAACGAAAATCCACCACTATTTATGGTAAATTCTAAGGATTTGAAAAAACAACCTTAACAATCCAAGTGATGCATAATTAAATTAAAACCATTTTGGATAATTGACTTCGGATGAAATATGATATACCATCACTAGGAGCTGCATGCCTGTGTACAGTTGGACAATTTCTCGATTACAAAACTAAAATACGATCCTTTTGTTAGCGAGAAATGGATCTACACCGAATATTACACTCGACAGAATTAATAGCATCCCTTGAAATCCCCTGAAATACAAACCCAAATCTTTCTACGATAGGGGAGAATGACAGGTCGTACAGGTCGATAAAGTCATTTGACACGGCGTGTTCGATTACGATCGTCGAGAAGTCCATGACAGGGATCAATTAAATGGGTTAACGGCTGCGATACTCCAGCGAAGGAAAACAACGAGTCAATATGAAAGTGCTATCAAGACTTCCTCACTACGACTTTCTGACATCTCAACAATCTAAAAAACATCACGAATCGATTTTTTAATGTTTGTGGATAAATCGATCGCTTTTGAAACATAGAAATGCTTTAATTCTGTTATAGGCTTAAAAGGAAATGCTAATTCATGTTGGCATTGATAAGAAAGGTTAAGAATTGTAAATGATTTATACCATGTATTATATTTTTCCTCAAAGATATCAACCATTTGCAAAGGTTCGCATTGATATTTGTCGACATGTGCCTAAGATATATAACAAAAGTGAGTTGGTATAATTAGATTTCAGTAAGTGTGTACGTCGATGTACCTTTGTTGAATTTATAAATCAAATATAAAGTTCAGTATATATCTCAATGCCAATTAAATATTTTAAAAGGCCCATTATATACATCAACACTGACTCATCTTCGTTACGCGTATTCAAGAATATAGCACATTAACTGGGCGTTAAGCATGCACTTAACGATTTTCAAATTTGGACTGGCGCAAGGGGTTTGAATATTCTATCCTTGGAACACTCAAAACCCCGATTGCTGTTTCAATCTGAAAAACTTAGAAAAACTCTCGTTTCAAATTTGACACTGTAACAGGGACAAAAACCTTCAACATTCTTCATCTTGACAAGAGACAGATTTCCCCTCGGTTTCTTTCAGAGGGTAGTGCAAATAAACTCCTCACAGTGCTATATCTTCCCTAGCGACTCCGCCACGCGATCTGACTATTCAAATATGCTCGGTGCAATCTCCCCACACCGCCAATACATCCTTTGTCAGCGCCATTACCTCGGCTCCACGTCGCCTGAGATATTGATCATCCCAAACCTGTCCCCCAGGGTTTTAAGAAAGGGGGACCGGGGGTCACCCTCGGGTTTCCTAGCTGTTTCTAAAATCGACTCTCTATCATCTGTGAGCAAGGGATTTCTTCTAAGGTGAAATTATATAGCCCCTAACAGTTTAGCGCTTGATGGTCAAGTATGATTTATAGCTTCAATTTACAATTGATTGGGACGAAATAAAATTACATTGTAAGTATGCTGGGGCTGTTTTTCCCGCAACGCCAGTTGATGAGATTGATATAGTAATTGCACAGCTCTATAGAAACAATTTACGACTTGTGTAGGAGATCGGCACACTCCGAATCTTGAATCAATATCCCGCGATTCTTTTTCCAATGCGCTCACTCGCCATTGATCGAAAATGTCTATTTCACCGAGCAGAGAACAGCAAGCTCGAAACCCTGGGTTCACAGTCAGTCAATAAGTTCATTCTATAGTTTCTCAATGCCCCTGGCCTCACTGAGTGCTGGGCTTGAAAGCAAGACGAGAAGCCATAATAATAACACTGCGCCAGAGGCGCTCAACCGGTTTGCACTCTAAGCCAATGAAATCGCTGCATTTATAAAGCATGGTTTCCCATTGGCTGATTACTAGCCGCGAGCACTGCAGCGGAGCGCGGGACGTTCGATGTATGGAGTCTGATGAGACAAAGGGAGAGCTAAGGGGAATTATGTGGAGTAATAAAAAGCCGGAAAAAGCAGACTATAGTCGCAGCCGGGGATTGAGTGAACATTATTCCCCCGGGATCAGCTGCATGATATGGAGAATTTATTTTCATAAAAGGAGATGGCTGAAATTTATGAGAAAACAGCATGCAGAAAAACACTCATGGTTTAATTCAATTTAAGGTTGTTTTAAATTTGTTATTAATGATTGCATTTATCAGTTTGGCTTGAATTAGAATGCAGATGCAATTTATTTTGTTCTCAGCAACATAATAGGGTATTGTCGTGAGTTGTGTGTTTGGGGAAGAATTGGTCAAAATAATATTTTTGGAATCCAATTTGATTTTGAAGTTTCGAACATTGTTCTGCTGAAGTATAAACAACAAAGTAGATCTCGGGGCAACATTTATTTTGGTTTTCAACAAAGTGCTTTCATTTTCTGCAAACACGCGTGTTGCAAGTCCACTGAAAGTCGTCACAATTTGCCGTTGCTTTCTTCCTGTCATATCTTATTCAATTTCTTCTCTGCACCAAAATAACAATTCCACAGTATGTCATAAGGATCCAGGCAAAAAATATCTAAGGAATGTACAAAACCCTTTTGCTAATGATTATTATCACCAGGTCATCCTAAACTGTGGATGTGTACTTCCAGTCAGAGGTAGATGTATACTGATATTCTTGAATTATATCTTAAAATAGAGATGATGAAAGAGCGTAACATGTTAAAATATAGATATTGTTGGTTGTTTTCTTACTTTAGTATCTAATTGCATAATTATGGTGTTTTGAGAATTTCGGATATATCTGGAAGACATAAAGACACACATTCACTCTTTTTCCACACCAAAATAACAATTCCTATTATTCATTAGGTCGATATACTCAAACGAATGTTTGAATAACAACTGTCAGTCAAGAGGGGGTATATAGACTTGAAATGATTTCGATGAAAATATCACAAACGTTGTTAAACTGAAAATACTGAAACATTGGTGTATACTGTCTGTTTGTTTGATGATGAGAATCACTTGCAGATGGTCACTAGTGAAATATTTCACATGCAGCTATTTGCATATACTGGGAAACAAAGATAATAAATTGATGTGTTCGGGTATGTTGCTGTTTTACTCATCTTGTCAGTTTTTGTTATCGTCTACCATCTGAACTGACAAAACGCTATGCTAAACCGCCATCAGGACAACGCAATTCTATCAACTGAACACAACCATTACAGTCAACAACATCATCGCTGTCATCTCCCCCGACATTTCTTAATTCCGTTTTTTCTTTATCGTTACAATCACCACATTTTTTATTACCATCACCATTGCTATCGTTCAGTCGTCGTCATCATCATCATCATCATCATCATCATCATCATCATCATCATCATCATCATCATCACCCAAACCACCATCATCGTAGTCGTTGTCGTCATCATCATTCAACCAATTTTATCCCATCACACACACTGTAAGGCATTTCTGTTACTGGAGTCACCGTTGTACTTTCACTTTTCAAACAACAATACCGTGTTGATGTGCTTCAGCGTCATCTATTGTCCCCACAAATCTTAGTACCCCCTTCCTGTCAACGCCAGCTTTATACATTGCAGGAGTTGAAGAACATGTCCCACTGACCTCCCACCCCTCGTGTGAGGTCACTGTTATCTCAGCTTGTGAGGGCCTGTGCCTGACAGCACATCTCGACTCCATCCACAAGTACGCCCTTGACTACTGGGCTAGGCCAGATTAGATAAACGCCGACGGCTTCAAACATTACAAGAGGGTCTACTTTGACAATAGTATATGTACGACACATACTAACTGGTCCATAAATCCGGTTTAAAGAGTGCAACAATTCGATAAGATAACTGAATGGTGGACTTTGGAATCATGAATATACTACCAGGCCTGCATTAATGCGATTGTTGATTATGTTAGAGTGATCTTTGACTTTTGTCAGACAGGTGAAATGCTTGTTCAATTTGGTGTTATTTAATCTTGCTTCTATTTATTCATAGGGTACATGCGAACACACACGAGTACAGACACATGGCCATTGCTATCAAACAGCCTTCGTATGAACGGCATGGGTTTGGGCTTCGTGTAACACATGGCTTTACCATGTTTATGCGTATAATTGTATGTTTTATTTAGAGAGATACGTTCAATGTAAATGATGTACTACTGGCATGTGCACAATAAGTATTTCTTTGCAAAACAGTATTGTCATGTGTTCTGTTAGGTATTGATTTGTTTCTTCTATCTACTGGTACTAACGTCAACAACGTGTTTATGTAAACATATTGTTTGTACGCCTACTACATTGCATCTGTTTCATAGAAGATTTTTAAAATAAATGTAACGTGTTCATCTTAAGAAAGCCCCTCTCAACAGGCACAGTTGGAAGGTAGTAGTACCAATTACTGATACCAGAAAATGTTAGGCAACAAAAACCCAGCGAAAGAAGGCACAACGCTGTAAAGGATCATTAAGACTCACTTTCACTCGGCATTGTACCGTGTAAAGAGGCGTAAAAACACAATATTACTTGATATTTCACTGAGTAAAGGGGCGTTTCATTCAGTATTTTACACATTCCCGGAACAACAAGAGCCTTCCAGAAGAATTACGTGTCATCTTAACGTGAAAGAACTCAAAGAGACGCTGACCAGAAGCCATTAAATAGACAGCGCCGTTTCTCTTGATTACCACCAGTACTGCTGACTCCATGTGGAATGGGAAATGCTCTACCGTCAGATTCACAATGTCACTACAATTTGTATGCGGCTGGTGTCACTGAGTATAAGCCAGACAATCCGAACCAACAATTTGTATGCATCGGCAAAGCTAGTTACGCATATTATATATTCATGACATACTTTCACTACAAGGCTAGATTGAACATTCATGGCAGTTATACATCTACCAAACTGCTCTGTTGTCAACAACAAGTCTCACAGTCCATGAACCGCATTATTTTCCATTCCACCCAGTACTTTCTGCAATGTTAAAACCCAAAATGAAGCAAGTCTAGATTTCCTCAGGTTCAGGTTCTGAATCTCCCATCTCACTGGGGCTCCTTTTCACCTTACAAGGAATTATTTGTTTCTTTCAAACTGATATGTATTGGGAGAGTAAGCGTTAGTCTAGTGTATATTGTTATATGTCCGTAAGATGTGGCGCATGTGCCTCATGTATTCCCACGTGCTCGTGACACTGAATGATGCTAACTCGTTGCTTTATCCATAAAATTGTTTTTATCATGGTATTGTCAGCGAATAAATGTTCTTTTGTCAGTACATGTCAACCTATATGGCATGTCTGCTGGAGTTGGGTCAACACAAACCAGTGGTTGACATGGGGAGTAACGATACACGCAGTCGAGGCGCTTAAACACACACTGTACCCTCCTGATACTTAACACCGGGTTAGAATTGATTTTCAGTAACCCATGCTTGTCGTCAGAGGCGACTAACGGGATCGGGTGGTCAGGCTCACTGGCTTGGCTGACACGTCATCGTATCCCAGTTACACAGATGGATGTTCATGCTGTTAATCACTGGATTGTCTGATCCAGACTCGATTCTTTACAGACCTCCGCCATTTAGCTAGAATATTGCTGAGTGCGGAGTAAACCTAAACTCACTCACACTCACTCCTAGACCTTAGTATTCATCTCCACAGACTGGTAGTCTCATCTGGAATCCACGCAAACCATTCCTGTGGTGATATGCGAGGAACGGAACCGGGTTATTGAGCCCAAAGATTTGGTTGATACATATCTTCGTATCCCATTTTCGTAGTCAGATACTCATGTTCTTAATCACTGGATTGTCTTGTCCAGATTCACATTCCGCGGACATTTACCTGGGATGTTGCTGACTGCGGCGTTAATAATCAAACAAGCAAATCTGTAATCCGAATTGGTGCTATCCATGTAGGTAATCTCATTTTGTAGTAATAACATCAATAATCTATCTCTCCGTTCATAAACTAACTTTTAATAGGAAATGTCAATTTCAATTTCTCTAGCATGTCAGGGTGGCTATAGCTGCATGCATACATTTATATTCCACAATATTGTAATCTGGGCCACGAGAACAACAATGCTTAATAAAATATATGCATTTGAATCTCTACATCGTACAGAACAATAGAAATTAATGATAAATGTTAATTAATGCATATAATGTTTATCAGCACAGATTGTATGATGACATCCTTCTAGATGGATATTTTTGGAGACAAAGGAATTAGATATGTGTCCATTAAAGGAATTGTTGATGAATGTCTTTATCAAAAGGATGCAATGTACTTGAACATACTTGAATGTCCACATATCATGGCTGTCGAGATGTGAACTGTACAACTTCCAATGCTACCAGGATACAAGATCGACGTACATGAATTTCTATTTCAGACTTATAAGATATATATTATTCTCACAGATTCAATGTAATATATAATTGTTTTCCACGTTTTCCACTACATAGAATAACATTGAAATTTCATTATCAATCGGATAATATGATGGCGAGAAAAGGCGTTAAAACATGAAGTGTGTTGGTATGTAAATTATAGTAAAGCAAAACGTTGAATTCTTCCGAGTGGCGAAGTGTGACGTCATTTGATGTCATATACAGTTTACACTGATAACAGAAAATCATTAAGTACCCCCTGTTGTCAATATCTAGAAGCGGCAATAAAACACTACATGGTACTGAACTGTTCATTATGAATGTGATGTCTGAGAAATTTGATATGGTAGTCCTGAATATCGACATAAGGATTTGTAGATTACACACAGCATGAGTTCTGGGCGTCAGGATTTCGATATTATAATCCAATAATTGGTGAAAGTTTGAGAAGTTTGAGAACTTGAAGATAACTTTAAGATTATGGACTTGGTGATATTAGTCCCCATCACAGTCTTGTGTGCGCTAACAGAGGCAGAGACTACATGATGGTGCCCGTTATTTTGCTACTTTTGGAATAATATTGGTAAAACGAGAATGAAACCGATGGAAACATATTATGAACAAAGGCAATATATATAATGCAGTTGCCTTAACGTTTGATGCCAAANTTGATTTTCAGTAACCCATGCTTGTCGTCAGAGGCGACTAACGGGATCGGGTGGTCAGGCTCACTGGCTTGGCTGACACGTCATCGTATCCCAGTTACACAGATGGATGTTCATGCTGTTAATCACTGGATTGTCTGATCCAGACTCGATTCTTTACAGACCTCCGCCATTTAGCTAGAATATTGCTGAGTGCGGAGTAAACCTAAACTCACTCACACTCACTCCTAGACCTTAGTATTCATCTCCACAGACTGGTAGTCTCATCTGGAATCCACGCAAACCATTCCTGTGGTGATATGCGAGGAACGGAACCGGGTTATTGAGCCCAAAGATTTGGTTGATACATATCTTCGTATCCCATTTTCGTAGTCAGATACTCATGTTCTTAATCACTGGATTGTCTTGTCCAGATTCACATTCCGCGGACATTTACCTGGGATGTTGCTGACTGCGGCGTTAATAATCAAACAAGCAAATCTGTAATCCGAATTGGTGCTATCCATGTAGGTAATCTCATTTTGTAGTAATAACATCAATAATCTATCTCTCCGTTCATAAACTAACTTTTAATAGGAAATGTCAATTTCAATTTCTCTAGCATGTCAGGGTGGCTATAGCTGCATGCATACATTTATATTCCACAATATTGTAATCTGGGCCACGAGAACAACAATGCTTAATAAAATATATGCATTTGAATCTCTACATCGTACAGAACAATAGAAATTAATGATAAATGTTAATTAATGCATATAATGTTTATCAGCACAGATTGTATGATGACATCCTTCTAGATGGATATTTTTGGAGACAAAGGAATTAGATATGTGTCCATTAAAGGAATTGTTGATGAATGTCTTTATCAAAAGGATGCAATGTACTTGAACATACTTGAATGTCCACATATCATGGCTGTCGAGATGTGAACTGTACAACTTCCAATGCTACCAGGATACAAGATCGACGTACATGAATTTCTATTTCAGACTTATAAGATATATATTATTCTCACAGATTCAATGTAATATATAATTGTTTTCCACGTTTTCCACTACATAGAATAACATTGAAATTTCATTATCAATCGGATAATATGATGGCGAGAAAAGGCGTTAAAACATGAAGTGTGTTGGTATGTAAATTATAGTAAAGCAAAACGTTGAATTCTTCCGAGTGGCGAAGTGTGACGTCATTTGATGTCATATACAGTTTACACTGATAACAGAAAATCATTAAGTACCCCCTGTTGTCAATATCTAGAAGCGGCAATAAAACACTACATGGTACTGAACTGTTCATTATGAATGTGATGTCTGAGAAATTTGATATGGTAGTCCTGAATATCGACATAAGGATTTGTAGATTACACACAGCATGAGTTCTGGGCGTCAGGATTTCGATATTATAATCCAATAATTGGTGAAAGTTTGAGAAGTTTGAGAACTTGAAGATAACTTTAAGATTATGGACTTGGTGATATTAGTCCCCATCACAGTCTTGTGTGCGCTAACAGAGGCAGAGACTACATGATGGTGCCCGTTATTTTGCTACTTTTGGAATAATATTGGTAAAACGAGAATGAAACCGATGGAAACATATTATGAACAAAGGCAATATATATAATGCAGTTGCCTTAACGTTTGATGCCAAATTCCCTTGACATAACATATCACCTTCTGCTTAGCTAATAACTCTCTGCATGACAACCACCACATGCTGTTCTTGTTTAACTCCCAATATGGCTCGCCACGTCACATTGTACTTGTATAACTCTCCATATTGCCCTCCAAGTAATGTTGTACTTTCATACCTCTCCATATTGCCCTCCATGCAATGTTGCACTTGTATAAAGCTCCATATTGCCCTCCACGCCATGTTGTACTTGTATAACTCTCCATATTGCCCTCCACGCCATGTTGTACTTGTATAACGCTCCATATTGCCCTCCATGCCATGTTGTACTTGTATAACTCTCCATATTGCCCTCCATGCCA
>VKKT01002835.1:36101-49166 GCA_008038995.1 Haliotis laevigata | reverse complement strand
ACCCGGGTCTTCGGCGTGACGAGCCAACGCTTTAACCACTAGGCTACCCCACCGCCCTTATGTGCGTATAACAGACACATGTATTTATGTTTTGTTGAATATGACATAGATATTTTTCAGACACCCGAATCGAATTACACCAATTTAACCAACAGAAAAAGGTCTTATTTTGGAAGTACACAAGAGAGTAGTGGGTTAGCACTCTGGTTAAAGCGTTTGGCCGCAGTGACCCCAAAACTCGGGTTTGAGTCCCATATTGGTCAGACTCTTGTTTATGATATTGATTTATTCGTAGTTCCAATACAGGCGTAGTGTCAATATGATACCAATATCGCCATCTTGCTTGTCTGGAAATAGTGAGTGAGTGAGATGGGCCTTACGCCGCTTTTAGCAATGTTCCAGCAACATCATGGCGGGGGACACCAGAAATGGGTTTCACACATTGTACCCTTGTGGGGAATCGAACCCGGGTCTTCGGCGTGACGAGCGAACTCTTTAGCCACTAGGCTACCCCACCGCCCCGTCTGGAAATAGGGGAGATGGGAAGTTTACACCGAAAAATCGCTTTGTAGAGTTAGTGAGCTGGGTTGTACGCTGCCTTTAGCAATATTACAGCAATATAAGGACGGGGGGCACCAGAAATGAGATTCATACATTGTACACATATGGAGAATCGAACCCGTACCTTCGGCGTGACCAGCGAACGCTTTAACCACTAGGCTACCCCACCTCCTCCTTGTGTAGGAAATGTATGTGTACCTGTCAGTGTGAGTCATTTTTTGCACCTGTCCCGTACACTTTTTCCGTTGCCTGACAGATGTTTACGGATACGGCTTCAAGAGCGCCTGTTATGAAGTCACATTATGTTATATGCCCTGTGTAATTCCTCCTTATATTCTGTTTCAAATGCGTGTTTAGATGTACGATTTTCCCTGAGAGAAGAAAAGCAGTTTATGAAATATTCACTTGGCATTCGAAAATATTGATAAATTAGTCAATTTCTGGCCCTTTAACTAGCCGATGGTATTTACCGTACCAACCTTCTCAACCTTTGTAGTCTAAAAGGGGGGTGGGGTAGTCTAGTGGTTAAAGCGTTCGCTCGTCTCGCATAAGGCCCGGGTTCGATTCCCCACATGGGTACAATGTGTGAAGCCCATTTCTGGTGTCCCCCGCCGTGATAAGGCTGGAATATTGCTAAAAGCGGCGTGAAACCCAACTCACACACTCATTCATTTTTAGTCCAAACTACGTCATTTTTCGGCTTATGAACTGCATCTTTTCCCACAGTCTTAAAGTTGGAAATGTTGTATGTGAGGTCCTGAACGCTTATAGCATCTCTGAATGTAAAGTGACTTTCTCTATTTGAATGCCGGAAGTTTTGAAATTCCAAAACAAGAAACGTCAATAAAACGAGTGGACGCCAAAACATCCCTTTACCCTATCTCAAGCTAATAGACGTGACGATTTCACGAAGCGCAATAAAGCAGAGGATCCGCGTTCCTTAAATAGATACACAAACGAAGGGCTGGGATCAATATTTGCTTGTTAATTATCGTACATTTGTAAACATCAGATGATCCAGTCAAAGGCATTCTCATCAACAACTCTCCAATAACAATGGTCCTAACACACGAGGAAACCCGACCCTTGGTGTTTTCGTCTTAATCCTTAAACATCAACAATAACCGCCACGGGGGTAGCCTGCCTTGTGTGATTGTTCTATTGCCAGTATCTGACATATTGACACGTACAGAAACGGCAGGACGTCATGATATGTGTCAATTTTTTAACGAATGTGTTTTAATTTGTTTCTTCAAGGTCAAATCTTATGAACATGCGCACGCTATGTTCTACCTGTTTATTGCTATAAAATAATTAAGAGCGACATACACAGATCGAGCCGAGAACGTGTGCTTGTTTGAATACGAGCATTATGAGCTTTGACATTTCTAAAGATACACATATGGTGTACGAATAGCTCTTTATAAATTCGCAGAACGAAAACTTTTTTTACAATTTTTCTCTGTATATGGCACCAGTAGTGGCCAGGAAACTATTTTATTTCGGACTAGCATCAATTCTCTGTCATTTTTGGATATTGTACCAAGTGTCGCATGGGACATTTCATAAACTAAAATTCGATAGGGTAACCTGAGATGCAAAGAGATGCTTGGATCTCAAGGTCATTGCGTGTCATGCATCACAGATGAAGGTTTTGTCAGTTTTGTCTGACTTTATAGCTGTCTGAGACACTCCGATTCATCTGCATGGAACATTTATGTAACAACTGCATTCATTTATGCATGCATAACAAGTATGGCATTTAGATAGATTAGCAAATATTAGGATATAGCGCTAACTGGAAGACACGTGAAATGACCACATCATACGTACACATATAGCAGCCCCAACATAAATTTACAATGTATAGCCACACCATACAGATCAATACAGTAGCCCCAACATAAATTCACATAGTTTAGCCACACCATACAGATCAATACAGTAGCCCCAACATAGATTTCTATAGCCTAGCCACACCATACAGATCAATATAGTAACCCCAACATAGAATTACATAGTATAGCCACACCATACAGATCAATACAGTAGCCCCAACATAGATTACATAGTATAACCACACCATACAGATCAATACAGTAGCCCCAACATAGAATTACATAGTATAGCCACACCATACAGATCAATATAGTAGCCCCAACGTCGACTTTCATAGTTTAGCTGTATCATACAGATCACAATAGTAGCCCCAACATCAATTTCCTTAACCTAACCACACCATACGGACCAATATAGTAGCCCCAACATCGACTTTCATACTTTAGCTGTATCATACAGATCAATACAGTAGCCCCAACATCAATTTCCATAACCTAGCCACACCATACAGATCAATATAGTAGCCCCAACATCGACTTTCATACTTTAGCTGTATCATACAGATCACCACAGTAGCCCCAACATCAATATCCATAACCTAGCCACACCAGACAGACCAATATAGTAGCCCCAACATCGACTTTCATACTTTAGCTGTATCATACAGATCACCATAGTAGCCTCAACATCGACTTTCTATAACCTAGCCACACCATACAGATCAATAAAGTAGCCCTAACAGCAATTTCATTAGCCTAGCCACACCATTCAGTTCAATATAGTAGCCCCAACATCGACTTTCATGCTTTAGCTGTATCATACAGATCACCATAGTAGCCCCAAGATAATGTACATAGCGTAGCAACACCATACAGATCACCATAGAAGCCCCAACATCGACTTTCATAGTTTAGCTGTATCATACAGATCACCATAGTAACACCAACATCGACTTTCATAGTATAGCCACACCATACTGATCAATATAGTAGCCCCAACATAGATTTACATAGCATAGCCACGCCATACAGATCAATATAATAGCCCAACATAGATTTACATAGTATAGCCACGCCATTAAGATCAACACAGTAGCCCAACATAGAGTTACATAGTATATCCGTACCATACAGATAAAAATATAGTAGCCCCAACACAAATTTACATAGTAGAGCTACACCATACAGAAATCCAGGCCAATCTTTCAGAAAATAGCAAATAATTCTAGTTGTAAGTAAAGTATATTACCTTGCGGTAGCTGCATAATTCCCACCGTCAGTCCAGCGATGACGTCGTTAGGAAGATCCGATCGCCACTTGTACTTTCTCATGATCTTCAAGAACGGGAGAAAACTGAACAGACACTTTTTCCTCTTGGTCGGCGTGCATTCACACGCATCTCGTGCTTTCTGTCTAATTGACTCAGTGACACTTTTCTGTGTGGTACCAGTCTTCATGAATTGGTTCCTGAAAGTCTGGGTCTTGTACAGAGGTCTCCGGATGGAGACACATTCCGACCCCCCATCCGGTGCCCTGTGGCTATAGTTATCTGTCATAGCAGCTCGTATGACCAGTGGCAACAGAACTTAAAAGTCAAAATCTTCTTAAAGCAAAGTGAATGAATGGGCTGCAACCGTCTTTAAAAAGGCCAACTTGTTTCAGAGATGTTAAAACGCTTATAAAAATATCTTACAACACAGCGCAAACAATGACAAATAAGAGTGTCTGTGAAATGTGGCAAGCAATACGCGCACCTGCTCTTAGATTGTCTTCAGCAAGCAGCACGTCACGTGGTCGCGGTAGTATTTGCAGAGGAGTCCCAGCAGGAATACCTGTGCCGACGGTGGAGGAACACACAGTGCATCTCTCTGGCCCCAGCTACCTGTTTTAAAGCAGACGGTCCCTCATTATTCATGATGTTTCACGTCACGGGGTATTCGCTTTCAATATATGTCCTTATGTACACTGGGACAGTGTTCGGGCGGCGGACAATGACGGACATGCACGCGTCAACGGCCTGTATGTTATATCACACACGTGACCTGTGACTTATTTGTTTTCAAGATAATCGCAGTTAGTGTTCATTGAAGAAGTATTAATGACTGTTTTCATGTAACGGGAAACAATGTGGTCTGAAATCATGACTCCAGATTCAGTATCTGAATTTTAATAAACCTTTAGATATCAGTATTTATCCATTTTCTTTAATGAGAGGGGAAAGAGTGTGATCTGAGAATGTCACCCTGTCTTACACCAGAATCTAAATTTCAATAAACTTTTGTAAATCAGTATATTTTTTTAAAACAAACCCGAATGTGATGAGAAAGAGTGTGATCTGAGAATGTCACCCTGTCTTACACCTGCATCTGTATTTTAATCAACTTTTTATAATCAGTAACTTTACATATCCTCGAGTAAGAGGTAAAATATAGTCTGAAATATTCACCCTGTCTCAAACGGTATCAAAATATTAATCGTTTTTTGTTTAGCAGCATTATATATGTCCTAATGAACGTATTCCTGGAATTCCACTCTGTCGTACATCCATATCTAAACTTTAATAAACTTAAATGGAAATTATTTTTCACAAGTGTATGGTTAACTATAACCTTACACCTACAAATTTCGTCATCTTGAGTATGATGTAATGAGAGATTCTTGGTTACATTTTATGTGTTTAAGTGTTTAAGTGAGTAATGTTTTCCCTGCAGCCAAAATAGTCGTATGTGTATCCTCCGCAGACGATATTTGATCTTGTTGTTATATGCCTGAATGCTTTCAAGCATTCACCCCAGCGTTTGTTTCGCTTGCATGTTTTCGTTCACTATGAATAAGTTACCTTGTTTAGATCAGCTAATTACTGGTTACCATATGTCAATAAAATCATTCAGCATTGTGTAAACATGCAATAATCCCATGTAGAGCGTTCAGCGAACTATTATGCACATGTGTTATTTTGGCATATGATAATCATTTTGGATACGTATCCATCAACGATGGAGATTTCTTAAACAGGACATGAGCCAGTTCTTGGAAAACCTTCGTCTTAAGGAGATTTCTTAAACTGGACATGAGCCAGTTCTCGGAAAACCTTCGCCTTAAAGCTTGACAGTTATGACAAATACTGCGTGCGGGGGTACTCATGAACACTATATATGGTGAACTAAAAACGTTAAAGATCATGATTAGTTTGTAGAGAACACTGATAATCCAATCTACTAGGAATGACAGCTATCCCCCACTCCTAATAGTTATGATGACGTCTTTGGGGTTTTTTTTTGGTTTTTTATTTTTTTTATTTTACGTTTTATTTATTTTCAGAATTCATCGTCAAAGCTTACTTTCCCTCTGAATGCTAGACTGCATTTTCACTTACAGCTATAATCAAATCATCAATGCGATCACCAATACCCATCCATATATTAATTATTTTATCTTTATGTGCACGTGCATAATAATAATCGCAATTATCCTGATTCCGGAAGAATTAATCCGTTGCACTTACCTGTAACCTTTTACATAAGCAACAAAACATGCATGGCTACTGCACCCATGTTTAACCACCCATGTGTTACACTCGCCGTTGCTTACGACGAACAAAAGCGGTACAACACTAGATTAGTATGTATGTCCCACACGTCTGAAAAACACGCTCACCGCAAACATTATCATATCCAACAAGGATTAGCTTGGGATATTTAAAACGGTTATATAAATTCAGAAAAAAATGTTTTCCCTGCAAATACAACAGTTGTGCGGCTCAGACACTTTGTTAATATTTACTTAATCTGTTTAAATGTAAGTATCTACTGTTTGCATGCGAGTCTTAATCAATGCGAAGCTTTGTTATGTTCCTGAACAAATGGACAATAATAGCACTAAGTGAGATTTGTTCTTAAACAATGCTGTCATTATAAAACTTGACACGATGATACCTCAGATATATCGTACTACATTGACACCATATTTAATTGCATGCCGTTAATCCGACCATCGCTTTAAAATATTCTAACTTCTAATTGACTCGTAATCCGGACATTTATTAATCCGGACAATTAGTGTCCGCATTAAAAAGGTTTAATTAAATTTTAAAACATTTTCAATAGTTTACGATAAAACAATTAAAATGTATCAATAAATATATGCACTGTAACATATTGGTTTGTAAATTTTTGTTTGAAAATTCACACACAATTTAATTATAATCATTATACTTCATTATTTTAAATCTGTATATCGACAGCGAATATTAAAACACCTGCAGTCATATTGGCAGTGTATATTTCTAGCAAAGGCTTTATTCCCGGATTGCCACCTTTAACTATTGAAAAGCCACCTAGGTCATTTCACTATTAAATAACTCCATTTCTTATCATAATCTTAAACATAAATTTAGATACCATATTTGCGCAGCATTTACTTTCAATCCCCACGTCGATTAAACTCCTTTTATGACAAGTGTAACCAGTGTATTCAAATTAAGAAGAACCAGGTAATCTTTATTCCTTGATCAGAAGATGTTATTAAATGTGTTTAGATATGACAGTTCAAGTGGTCGGTCACACGCTTTGTCTGTTTCCAAAATAAGTCATTCCTACACGATCTGTCTACTTGATCCTGTAGGCGTAGCAGTCCGGTATTAAGGACCTGTGTAAGACGCCAGGGGGGTATGGGTGATTTGTTCTTCATGTCCTGACACGAACATTACCATTCATAATGCAAATAGGGCCGGGGGTAGCTTAGTGGTTAAAGCGTTCGCTCGTCACGCCGAAGGCCCGGGTTCGATACTTACATTGGTACAACGTGTGAAGCCCATTTCTGGTGCCCCCCGCACTGATATTGCTGGAATATTGCTAAAAGCGGCGTAAAACTAAACTCACTCTCTATAATTCAAATATACCAAAAAAGTACATGAAATATTTCTGAAATAATTAAATATTTTGTATGTATGATGAGCCATTATTCAATATGTGTTTTCAAAACCGCCGTGATGTTGCTGTAATATTGCTAAAAGCGGCGTAAAACCAAACTCAGTCAGTCAGTCAGTTTTCAAAGCTTAACGCATATAATTGTACATGTTCAGCAAATAACGTTTATAACAAACACGCTTAAGCAGAAATGATATAGTTTGGCCCCGGAGACGTCGCCGTCGAAATGGATAATGCGGGCTACGGTTGTGACGAACAAAACTTCGAGTTCCATTTGTGTTCGTTATATTTACAGTACAGTTAATAGAGAGCTGTGATGTATTGTATGCTTGTTATAAACTAAAAAGGTATCTCCAATGACAACCCTATTAGAAAAGGTGACACTTACCAATGGTCTTCTTGTGTTCCTTCAACAATATTAGCTTAGCTGACGGGTTAGCACGTATATATAACGTATTAGACTTATCAAAACGTCACCATTACACTTGTGACGTTGACAGATACGTTGATCATTGTTACAGAGCATTTTGTAAATGGACAACATTGACAGCGGCTGTGTCTGTGACAGCCCCTGTGTTCGTATGGACACCGGTGAGTGACACCACGGTGACGACGGTGTCTGTGCAGAGGACACCGTGGTGATGACGGTGTCGGTTCAGGTAACGCCATGGCGACGACAGAGTCTGTGCTGGGAACACCACGGGAGCAGACCCTACACTTTGCTTTTAAGTATCAACTAAGCCAGAAAAACACGTCAATGTTATCATTTCAATATCATTTTTATAAACCCCAATATCATGCTTCTTAACAAATGTTACATGTTTTGATTCTCACTCCACATATTGAATAGCAGGAAGTTAGAATTTTCCTGATCTCATTTGACCTCAAGATAAACTAAACTTGTACTTTTATGTGCTGTGTTTTATGTTAAGAACTTGAGTGTATTGTTGGTGACGAGCGCCACTGATGGGACACCATGCGGTCGTATTTTCGCGAACACCTGGTGTCGTCAGTGCCTGACAGTGATTCATAGACACGTGCTCATAATGTAGGTGAAGTCGTACTGTAGACTCATTTTTCAGCAGACATTTCTTGTAATATGTAAAAGGGTCTAAGGCTATCATTATCCTCATGAAAATATAACCCCTTGAAGATCCGGGTTAGAATTGGTCTTAGGCAATCCATGCTTGCCCTAAGAGGCGACTAACGGGTTCGAGTGGTCAGGCTCGCTGACGTGGTTACGTAGATCGATGCTCATGCTGTTGATCACTGGATTGTCTGGTACAGATTCGATTATTTACAGACCGGCGCTAATACGATGACACGTGTCAGCCACCAGCCGATCCCGTTAGTCACTACTTACGACAAGCATGGGTTGCTGAAGACCAGTTCTAACCCGGATCTTCACGGCATGTACATTAAAATATTTAATGTTTGCTCGCACATTGCTATCGCCTGACTGGCAGCTGACGTAATAGCATGCACATTACATTAGTACATTTTATGAGCGTTGAAAACAATATCGACAAACGTAATCTCATTACCCAAGGATGCAATGTATACCAGACCCAAAATCAAAACCTGTGTGAACGTGGTGATGTTTAAGTTTTAGGTTACCTTGAAAACATCTCACAAACAATGACAAAAATGTTTTTTCAATTCGACAATAAGCTGCAAAAGTTAGTTCAGAAATTGTTTTGACAAATTAATGAAGCAAAATATTTTTACCAAGCCAAAGTCTCAGACCCTTGCTAATGGAAACGTGAGCGAGAATGATTTTACGCCATCAGCAAAATCCAAGCGTTATCAAGACGGGTAACCAGCCTCACACACGTGGTGAACGGACCCCGGGAGTCAAGAGCAAATGCTTTTACCAAAAGTTACCCAACTTCCCCGCAAGAAGAAAGAACGCCAAAAAAATAAAAATGCACAAAAAGGTGTCGTAAAAGATCCTTTGACACAGGAGAACTCGGTGTGTTTGTATTCGGATCAATCTATTTACATTGTCTTCATCACTTCCTTGTCAGTTATATGAAACAATTAAGTAAGTGTTTCACATATGTACCGAGCGCATCAGTGAAGTTGTGTTTGCTCTGGTGATCTACCAAAGAGCTTAAGAAACTACCAATGTTATGTCTTCGTGAAAACTTCCGTAATGTCATCGTTACAATGTAATGCAATACTGTGTGTTGATATGAAGTAGTAGCACATTGTGTTTGCGTACATGGAGCGGTGTATAATCCCACTGCACCTGTGAAATTTGAACTCCCAAATGTCTGTGTCAATTCTCTCGTTCAGTGGCTATCGGCTTCTTTGATTTCGTTCATTGTGTCACAGCAAAAAACTCGTTAACTCGAACATAATCAGCTTACAGTCACCCGAAACCAGAGGAGTGTTGATGTTACACACAATACAGTTGTTTTCCGATACCAATAGGTTTTAAATGTGAAACTTGTGAACGATATTCGAGAAAGCGGATGTCACTGAAAAATCACTAACAATGACTGTACTGCTGGACACAAAAGATGGTCAGTCAATGGCGTGTGTATCAACTGCGTGGTACACAGCTGGAAATTGGATTTGACGAAAGAATTACAAATGTTATCAAAACGTTACCATGGTTTGACGTTTGTATCAACTGCCTGGCAAAAGAGCATTCCACACACCTGGAAATTGGATTTGACTAAATTATTACAAATGTTACCGAGGTGAATGAAACACTACAAACTAAAGGTTCGAAACACAGCCATAAATGGATTTGATACTAAAATCAAATACATTACCAAACAAAAGCAAGATTTCCCAAAACTGTTTATTCCTTTTTTACAAATGACAATGCCATCTAAGACTCATATAGATACAGAATTATGAAAATAGCCTGGTAATTGTAACTGGACTAATTTATTTCTTAATTGAAAACAGGTCGTGTGGGCTTCAGAGTAGCCACCATAATCCGAAATCCATCATCACCAACAGAAGACAATTATGTGGTACAAGCTAAAGCCGGCAAGATTATTGTAAATCATGACAGAAAGACAGTTTAAATAAATGGCGTAACTCACGGCTTAAGCTGAATACACTAGCTCAACGGGCAATGACACGATGCACCACTGGCCGATGAATAACGGCTTGGACGATCGGGTGGTCATTATCTGACCACTCGCACCGAGTGGTCGCTTTGTCATCAACCAAAAGCCAAAGCAGAAATTATAATCACACAACTATTGGCATTGGGTCGTTCACTCTTACCCTAATGGATGCTGGGGTGTTTGACAAAGAAACCAGTTTGGGTTAAAGAAATCAAAGGGATAAATATGGGTCACCGGCGGCCAGAAAGAAGACATTATCGCTAATGGTGACACCTCTCCACACCGGTGGAATGTGTAATGTACGATCATTCTTTGAGAGGCTCGAGATGCGCTTGTTAGGACAGCAATGAAAAGATTCCATAACGGCATTCTTCGCGCTCAGTTTGAAATGCTTTACCTGTTGCTAATAAGACCAATCAGGAGGCAGGAAAAGTTATTGTGATGGGGAAGCTTTGGTAATTTTATATAATCTGACACAGCTTAGAATTCCAATTTGAAGGTTCATTAAGGTATTAACTCACTGAGGTTTGTGTAAACTTACATTATCGTTGCAGTGATTACATAGAGATAAATGTAATTAGATGGCTATAGAAATAACCTGACAGTTTGATTTTCTGGTAGGATTATCCGACTCAAACGATTATAATCCTAGAATGTATTGTGCTACGATGACCATCATTTTCAGGTATGTAAATATTCTGAAAAGACTTAAGGAAGAAAGAGAATTTTCGTTCACTTTCTCAAATACAATTTGGATTAGTTGACCGAAAATCGTTGTCTGTGATTATAGGAAGACGTAATTAGAAGGATATGGGCTAGAAGTCACAGCTTGATGTCTTGGTCATCCAAACTATTTATGTTTCTCTTCCCCAAAATATATCACAAAAAGGGAAGATGGGCGAAACAATAAAAAAAACAACCAAAAAACATTTTTTACAAAATGACTTATAGTATAACGTATTTTAGAAAATTTTACGATTTGAATAACTTGCTAAAGGTCTTCACATTTACTTATGATGTAGATCCAGTCGCTTTGTTTCAGAAACAATTTTGTGACAAATGTAGAGGTAGAAAAATCATGTTTACCTGGTTTCTGCAACGGAAGAGTATTTTGTATCACACATGGCCATACATTTCTACAGCAGCGGGAAACCTGAGATTAGAAACCTTATTATTTCATGTCTGAATGAAAATTCAGGGCTGGCGAGTGATGGGACACCCAGAACACACTAACAACCCTTCGAGGATTAGTCTACGATTGTAATTCTTGAATGCATTGTACTGTCCCATGGAGGGTAGAAATATTTTGGACAGACTGAAAGGATGAGAGCATTTCTCGTTTTGTATCACCAAGTGCTATTCGGAAGAAACTGCCTTTTTAAAAGAAAGTATAGATCCGTATGTGATGGTGGTTAAACGAAAGAATAACACATAAAGGTTATTTGACGCGGAAGCATTTGAGTGAGTGAGTTTGGTTTTACACAGCTCTTAGCAATATTCCAGCAACATCACGGCGGGGGACACCAGAAATGGGCTTCACACTATGTACCCATGTGGGGATTCGAACCCGGGTCTTCGGCGTGACGAGCCAACGCTTTAACCACTAGGCTACCCCACCGACCCCGGAAGCATTTGATATCACAGGCGATATCAGACATATCGTATCAATGCGTATCTCACACCCAGGTGGTTAACAGAGGACGAGTCATGTCAAAAAGGATGCAATTTCACAGGACACAGTATTGAATGGGGGTACTAAGATTTTTTGAATGTGTACTTCCCTTTGTCCTGGCGTTGATAAACCTTCCATGCAAAAACGTTTATTAAACTTTGTGAGTAATAAAGTGCAGGTATATATTTATGAAACACAGGTAAAATTTCCAGCATCTAGAGAGTTCACAATTCGAAAACTAAACTCATCTTTTTTATTAGAAGCATTTGTAATAGAGGATCTGCTAATTCAGCATAAATGTATATGGGAAAAATAATGGAATGCTATTGGATGAGGGCATCTACTAGTTTTGTTTAGTTTCCAAGCGGTAAGCCTAACAGTCAACCTACGCATATATCGTCCTATACATGTCAGTGAGAGATGACTTTCAGGTAAAAAAATGTTTTCTTCGTTTCAGCTAAACACGTTTAATTGTTAACAAAGCTGTTTTTTAAATCCCTGACCTGTTGTCCGTGTTAGTCTTCTAACATAAAACGGCTCAGAAGGCAATAGGTGATCGATCTATCTGATCAATAGGGTGTCAAATCAATATTGACAGGAGGAAACTATGGAGGGATGTTCGTTCAGGACGACCTAATAACCAATCACTGTGTGTCGGGGGTATGACCGTGGTTAAGGGGAATTACCCATGTAGAATAGCGATGATGCTTGTATTGATTTACCGTTAACCCTGGTTGGTTGTTTATATCACACGGACATCCACTAAACAACTCACGATCAGGTGATTGATGGACACGACTGTTGATGGCTGAGCAAAAAGCCATACACAGAAATGCGATTTTTGTCATAACGGAATGGGAGAGTTATTGAGTACAAGGGCTCTCCCACTGTAGATTAGACCTGGCCATTATATATAGTAAATAAATAAATAAATAAATAAATAAATAAATAAATAAATAAATAAATAAATAAATAAA
>VKKT01002833.1:87203-101572 GCA_008038995.1 Haliotis laevigata | reverse complement strand
ATATAGCTGGAATATTGCTGAGTGCGGCGTAAAACTAAACTCACTCACTCACTCATTGTATTACAACAAAGTGTATCAGTACAGTACCAATGATCACTGGTTTGAGAAGGGATATGATAATGGATGTGGCAGGGACTCATGGCCATGTTGCACAAAACAGAACCTACGTCACATAGACTGGATACTGTGCTTAAAGCACAAGAACATTATGAAAACATGGTGCTCCTTGTTCTGACACAGGAACCAGTATCCCACACAGATCTTTATAAGCATGGCATTATCTACTGTTATTAACTTCAGTACGCTAGTAATCTTTGTCCCTGCTTGAATATAGCTGGAATGGCACAATGTGAAGAACGGCATAGCACCAAAACTCATTCACTCATTGTGTAATCAAGTGATTGTGTTTTAAAAATGAGTGAAAGTAAATGTAACTTTTTGTGTATAATTTCTTCTTTGAACATGATAGTCTTCCTACTGATTTAAGAATTGCAAAATGTCTTTTGAAGGTACCAATAGCATGGAACTACTGATGATGATGATGATGATGATGATGATGATGATGATGATGATAAGTGTTCTTAGGTGGACAATTCCAAAGCTTCTTATTTGAATTGTTATTTTCCTTGGAAAACGAGCATATGTAGTGCCTATTACTTGAATATTGTTCTAGTGATGTCTGAAAGAATTTGAGAATCTTCATCAGATTCACAAATGCTTTTTTCATGGATTCATTTTATGTATGTGCTAACTCTAATATGTACAAACTTGAATTTTAGAAATTGTTGTTGTTTAAGCCATAACTTGTTTAATCTTGATCTTATTCCTTGGAGGAATAAACCATTCTGAATATAATATCTTGGCTTCAGTTTTACTGGATGTTAGGTACAAACCACTGGATTTTGAGGGAAAGTGGTTTGGACTTTAGATGAAGAAAATGTATGTATTCTTAAGCACACAATTTTGTATTGATTTACAAAACATCAATCCATAATTACACACCCTGCTTTCATCTGACAATATCATCCTGGGGATCTAGTTGACACCTCGTCTGTCCGCCTGTCTGTCTGTCTGTTTGTCTATCCATCAGCATTTGATTTCTAGGGAACAATCTCGAAAAACTTTCAGGTTTTTTCAACTCTAATTGGCAGATATATCCTGCAATGGTTCGTTTTGTTATTTAAAGATTGTTAGCATTATTATTTTACTCAGTTTCCATGGAAACAATTTTTACTCATAAGGGGGACGATTTTTTAGCACAAGTGAAAAACATTCAACATATTTCAACAAAACTTGGCAGATACAAAAAGATTGTGAAGTTGTGAGTTTAACTATTCCCAGATTCCTTTGTGTTTATTTTGTTCCTGTTTCCATGAAACAAGTTGGAATTCGCTGAAACGGAGTCCTGTGGTCTTGTTAAGAGAAGAACTTAAAACCTCTTCAGAATTTTCATTCAAGTTTGGGAGATGTATGAATCAGTGGCTAAAGCAGTAACATTTGCTATTTTGGAATTTAAAAAAAAATATCATTTTCTCCTGTTTCTTTGGCAACAGGGTTGACTATGGCACTGTTGATTGTGGTGTGTTTATCCAGACCATATAACTAACAGGTATTCTTTCTTGAAACAGTGCCCGATTTGTCCTTTCAGATTTCTGAGGGCCAGGGGGATTTGTCATCTTCAGATAACTCTTGCTTTTCAGAATAGATTGTTGTGAAAATATCATGCTGTATGTATAGAGACATGGAGACAAGGCTTCGGATTTGTGGGGACTGCCTTTTTGAACATTATATGAAGACATTCTATAGGGAAAGGGAATGATTGATAAAGAGTTCCTTAAAATGGAGGTAAGGTTGGGTGTCAGAAAAATATGATAGATTCCACAGACCACAACCTCCAGCCGACCCTCTGAACATTATAAATCCTGTTTTAGAGTAGTAAGCCAGACGTCGGGCCAATGGTACTAATGTATACAAAGAAACTCGGGACCAGCTAGCTATAAATGTAGCAATGCTTTCAAGTGATAGCGCATTACATGAGTAAGGGGAGAGAACTTGTGTTGGCAGTGATTTTAGGAGCGTTTTTTTAATGTGTTCTTTAACAGTATGGGTTTGTTGTGTAACGCTGCAACCAGCTATATGATAGCAGACGAAACAAACGAGTCTGGACCAGACGATCTATTGACTGAAATCATGCACTTGGGACACAATGGCAGCCATATCAGTGAGCTTGACTTCACGACCCCTTGCTCCAAGGCTACACTGAATACTATGGCCATGGATGTATAGTAATTCTGTACTTCAAGAAGGCTAGTTTAGATCAGCAGCCAGTATCAGTCTAAGGACGCCAATCTGTTGTTTATATTTTAATAGAAATTTCCATTTAAACGATTAATTATTACCTTAGAGACTTGTGCAATCTAGGCAACTGATAATAATGCCGGACCGGTTTAGTGATTAGAGCGTTAGCCCGGAGATGGGGAGGTCCGCGGTTCGATCCCTTGGTTGCGTCATACCAAAAAACATGCTACCTGTCAGTCGGCCTGGCGCTCGGAATTAAGGCTGTTAAACAAGGACATCTCGGCTCGGCGTTCAAATGATTTGTCTGTGTGGAGTATTCATGTTAAACTGCAGCACAATATCTTCGTGGGCTGGCAATGTAAGTCGAAAGGATATCTGGATTTGTACAGGAGGCCACACATGCATGCACGTCAATATATAAATACAATGAACGCGAGGTGTGTGATGTCCCGCCGTATTTCACTGGGATTTGTTGAAGCAGTTCTGTAGGCCTACAAAGGGGGGTTTATTCCAAGCCTTGCTAGCTATTCTCGAAACGTTCGTAGCCCTACGAACTTCTTAAGCCCATTCTTAACACATTGGCTACGATCAAAGTTAAGAATTCTTAGTGCTACGAACGTTTCGAGAATAMGGGCCCTGGTTCCCTGGGTCTGTCGGAGCGTTAGCGCAGGCGCAACAAACCCAGGGAACCAGGCTGGGTTTATTCCCTGGAAGACGATAACTGTGATGTTTAAAACAACAAACCAGTGGTATGGTTTGACCACAGATGTAGGCCTGCATAGCGTGTTAAACGTTGTACATGGGTTGAGGTTAAGGTTGTTTTAACAGATATTGCCCTAATATTGTCATGTTTGATGTCGGGTCTAATCACTGTTCAGGCCGATGACGTATGGTTTTTGTACTGTTATACAGGATGTGCGGTTTATATACTGATGTACATTGTGTGTGGTTTAAACGAGGTCATGTATGGTGTGATTAAATTTTATAACGGCTTCATTTTGCCCGTCTCTGATCGATACTGATGACTTGAACGTTATCATTCACGTCAGTATGGTTGGAGGCTAATCTACAACGAGAAATGTCTCTTAATCTCAATGTGGCGCCTCGCGTTCCTATTCGCCGCCAGAGGTGAATTAACCTGATAACCAAAGCTCTGTATTGTGAGTTCAGATCATTGTGACTCCTGTAACAGATGTCGCCATCAACGCAATCGCATCTGAAGCTGGATTGGCGATAAACCAGTGAACTGGCTGTGTGCCCCTGTGTTTGGTGTTGAACAAGGGTTAAATCTAAATTACTGATGATTAAATGGATCAACACAAGCCGATAGTTCGTAGTAAGGAGCCAGGGGTTCTCAGTCGGGCGCCAGTAGTGCTACGTCGGGCGACATTAGTGCTAAGCAGGGCGCCGGTAGTGCTACGTCGGGCGACATTAGTGCTAAGCAGGGCGCCAGTAGGGCTACGTCGGGCGACATGAGTGCTAAGCAGGGCGCCAGTAGTGCTACGTCGGGCGACATTAGTTCTAAGCAGGGCGCCAGTAGTGCTACGTCGGGTGACATTAGTGCTAAGCAGGGCGCCGGTAGTGCTACGTCGGGTGACATTAGTGCTAAGCAGGGCGCCAGTAGTGCTACATCGGGCAACATTAGTGCTAAGCCGGGCGCCAGTAGTGCTACGTTGGGCGACGTTATTGCTGAGCAGGGCGACATTAGTGCTATGCAGGGCGACATTAGTGCTACGTTGGGCGATATTTAGTGCTATGCAGGGCGACATTAGTGCTGCTTCGAGCGACATTAGAGCTACGTCGAGCGACATTAGAGCTACGTCGGGCGACATTAGAGCTACGTCGGGCGACATTAGTGCTGAGCAGGGCGACATTAGTGCTACCTCGGGCGACGTTAGTGCTGAGCAGGGTGACATTAGTGCTACGTCGGGCGACATTAGAGCTACGTCGGGCGACRTTAGTGCTGAGCAGGTTGACATTAGTGCTGAGCAGGGCGACATTAGTGCTACGTCGGGCGACGTTAGTGCTGAGCAGGGTGACATAAGTGCTACGTCGGGCGACATTAGAGCTACGTCGGGCGCCAATAGTGCACCGTTTGTTGTAGGGTCTAATGAATTTGTGAAAATGGCGATACCACTTACTGAAGTCTATTGGTAATATTTACACAGAATCTTGGTATAATGATATATTGAAATCAAAAACAGAAACCACACAATAGGTATTTATTTTCTTCTATTTTGAAAGAAATCGTTGTTCCCTCTCTTCAACTGTGAAAAATACGGGCATGGATTGAGAGGTCTCTGTAGCTGTCGGGGTAGGGCATGTTATATCCTGGAGGAGAGAGTACGTTGTCTCAGTAGAAGGTGCAGGCGTTGCTAAACGCTTGCATGACATTACATCGTTAACTACTTTCAACGACTGACTGACTGAGTATGGTTTTACGCCGTGTTTAGCAATATTCCAGGAATATCACGACGGGGGACACCAGAAATGGGCTTCACAAATTGTACCCATGTGGGGAATCGAACCCGGGCCTTTGGCGTGACGAGCGAACGCTTTAACCACTAGGTTACCCCATCGCCCTACTTTTAGACGGCCATTTTTAAATCATATGTGACTTTCAATTGATATCAATGAACGCGGTGCATAATGATAGGACAGAATAGAACGAAAACTATTCAAATTACCTTTTACCTACCCCCTGATTGCCCAAGATCCGTTTCCTCTTCCGTGTGGCTGTCGTTGCCCCAAGAGAATGATTCGTACAAACACTCCTTAAGATCTCACCCAGTGGTTGAAATATGTGAAACGCACGTACTTCCAGCGATTTTTCCCACTACTACTTTTAAGACGCCACTATCCAACAACCTGAGTAGAATAGACTCTTAGAGTTCGCCAATGGTTGTATACATATGAACTGATGACCGTCTTCTCACTCTTTTCATAATAGTACATAGTGGTATTAGTATTGTCACAAAGCGGGGATAGGGGCGGTGGGTAGCCTTGTGGTTAAAGCGTTCGCTCGTCACGCCGAAGACCCGGGTTCAATTCCCCACATGGGTACAATGTCTGAAGCCCATTTCTGGTGTGTTATTGCTGGAATATTTCTAAATGTGACGTAAAACCATATTCACTCACCCAGAGCAGGGAAGTTCGTGGTTGATGGGGACATAAGTTATGGTGTTACAATGAACTTGCACGTAATAACCCCAATCTCCATTACAACTTCCAAACGCAAACAAAAGTTCAGTATGCCGTAAATGGGGAGGTTGAGCCAAACCCTTGCACCTCCTATCCACCCAGACCCTGACGTCCCCAGTTTGGAAACCTCTGAAAACCCCAATAATTCCCCCAAGATCCTTAGAATATAACCTTATTTCTCCATAAGAACCACCATAGATGGCACAAGAGTAAATAACAAAATGGCAATTCTTAATAATTTGCATGGCATACGAGTGTCTAACATAACTTGTGAGATTTTAACTAATTGATTATGTTTCTGATACATTTTGACAAACATTTTAATTTTTTAAGAATGAAAATACAAAATAGGCGTTTAAATGTCAATATGTTTGGAAATTGTAAATACATGTATACTGAACATCATTGAAAACGCACCAGTCTAAAATTGTCCGTATTTTTATCAAGATGGATGTCAGCATGACAATGATCAATGAATATAACTAACATGAAGTCGAAGGGCATGTCCAGTTGAAAAAATGCTTTACAAACAAATTCCTGTCCACAGTATGACTCTTAATTCCAGAATGCATCAACATGCAGCCACGCCATGAAAAAAGCGCGAATTTCATTCTGAAATCATACTGACTGTGACATTAAAAGCGGGTGTATGAGAACCGATTCTCATTGCTTTTTTTCTTTGTTTTTCTTGAATTTTTTTCTTGAAATAGTAACTAGAAATATCAAGATAGTAAGTTGAAATTTCAAGATGTCGATCTTGAAATTTAACATACCACTAACGTAAGATCTTGAAATTTCAAGATTTTTACGCGATCATTAAGTTGAAATTTCAAGTAAAATATCTTAAATTTCAACTTATTAACTTGAAATTTCAACTTATTAACTTGAAATTTTAAGATCGACATCTTGAAATTTCAACGTACAATCTTGAAATTTCAAGTTACTACTTGAAATTTCAAGAAGAAAAAACAAAAACAGATGACCCTATTATGCCACCGTAGATATCGGGAATATTGATTAACACCGTATGTCTAGCTCGTGGGGCAGTATTTCAGGCACGAAGATGCGTTAACTTTGCATACCTATATTTGTGTCGAGAAAGCGATGGCCCTTCTCGCCCATCATAGTCTACCAATATTGTGTCTTCCTTTAAGGTCTGTGGCCGTGCATCAGTGTTTGTGCTTAACCTGAAATGTTTCAGGCCCTAAGGACCCACAATCATAAAAGGTTGTGGGTCCTGATCAGAATGTGTAGGCCCTACCCTTTAGCTACAATGTAAGTACTTCCCAGCAAACAAACACGTGACAACTAACAAACCGAGTTACAGAGTTAAAGATCATATCTCAGCCATCTAACTTGCTTCCTCGAAAACGATAGTCGTTTCACTTATAGACAACAGCTGCTGATCGAACTAGAAATCACAAAAAGATATTTTATGAAAAATAATACTCTTAGTTATTGGGGATGAAAAAGCTGTCCGCCATAAGGACCTGCAGAAAACAAAAGCTGTTGGTCCGAGTAGTTCAGGAAGATTTAAAATGGCGTTACAACCAGGATTAACTATATTAACTATAGTAGCAATTATAGATCAGCTTCGGGGCGGTGGGGTAGTCTAGTGGTTAAAGCGTTGGCTCGTCACGCCGAAGACCCGGGTTCGAATCCCCACATGGGTACAATGAGTGAAGCCCATTTCTGGTGTCCTCCGCCGTGATATTACTTGAATATTGCTAAAAGCGGCGTAAAACCAAACTCAGTCAGTCAGTATAGATTAGCTTCACCAACGATATAAAGCCTCACTTAACTATATACATACAACTAATTATACATCTGTAGTACTATTTAGTTCACTGTAGTATTATGTTTTAGTGCTGAGTAGGCACAAGTATGGTTCATTATTAAGGATAGAGCATCGCTAACTTCAATCAAATATCAAACATATGCTAAAATCAACTGAGAGATATAGTTTAATGTGTTTAACTCTTTCTGTTTTATTGCATGTGTATATACTAAGTGTGTGGTTGATGTTTAGGGCCATCGCTATAAAGCAGTTATTTATTAACCCATTAGGAGCCGCGCGATCACATCAGTTATGAAAAGACATGATAAATGCATGTGGATGCTATCGCTGACATGCTCCTCTGACTAAACACAAAGCGGGATGGTGAGGGCGTCTCTGTTACGTCATAAATGCCCGATGGCTGACCTCGGCGGCAAACTCTTTTCCAAGCCTTTGAAGACAGAACAGGGTGGATCAGCTCTCTAAATTACTCTATTAAAAATAATCACAAGTATGTGAAATTAAATTACATCGGTGTGAAATTTGTCGACAAGATCAAAGAAATTGATCTTTCATTTGCAGTCTGTTTGGGGTAAATTTGGCCTTGTTGAGCCTTGTGGTTAAGTCTCAGACTGTTTGATTGTTAAATACAGCCCATATTGTCATATGCCTCAGAAATATGGAAGTGTCAAAAGTTGTAATTTTTCCGGAAATGTGCACATGTTCCCCTTTAAACAAATTCTTTAAGTGGGCCTGTCACCTGAGGAAAGTTGAATACAGAAGGTTTTCACTATCTATAACATCTAAATTTGTTGTGACATATCATTGCTTGTCAGAGTTGATCAGAATTGGATAAGAAGTATCCAACTTGGTTATGTGTGACATTATACACCCTCGAGTACGGACCCTCGGGTAACAGACACCTTGTAACGCCTTTTCACTTTCCTCGCTTTTGTGTCCTCCCATTTTACAATCGGAATGACCTCGGGGTGGTGTTTGATCCGGCACACAGTGGTGAGTACAGTTACACCATGCATCAGCTGACCCCAGGCCACGTGTCTACAAGTGACAGGTTGATGTCCACTATACACCACTGACCTGCATGCCTTGTGTCCGTGTACTGACATTAATCAGAGCTGGTTTAAACAATATTTATTATCTAAGAAAAGCAAGATTTATGGACGTCAACGTCTTTATTGTGAATAACACCACGTTTCGGAGTGTACGCTTGCTCCTTCATCAGGCGAATGGTGGGGAGTATAAGGGGATATGTGTGTGTGTGTGCGCGCGCGCGTGCGTGCGTGCGCGTGCATACACACACACACATACATGAGGCACTACAAAAAACCCATGTATAACAAGTTTATGTATACAATGAATATGTAATACAAACATTAGGCTAGTGATACGCTAAAAACAACATGGTAATAGATGTGATACGCTNAAACAACATGGTAATAGATGTGATACGCTAAAAACAACATGGTAATAGATGTGATACGCTAAAACAACATGGTAATAGATGGGATACGCTAAAACAACATGGTAATAGATGGGATACGCTTAAACAACATGGTAATAGATGGGATACGCTTAAACAACATGGTAATAGATGTGATACGCTAAAAACAACATGGTTATAGATATGATACGCTAAAACAACATGGTAATAGATGTGATACGCGAAAACAACATGGTAATAGATGGGATATGCTAAAACAACATGGTAATAGATGGGATACGCTAAAACAATATGGTAATAGATTGGATATGCTAAAACAACATGGTAATAGATGTGATACGCTAAAAACAATATGGTAAATGATAGGGTATAGAATCACACAGGGAGGCCAGCCATACAGTGATTCCATACAAACATGAGGTAAGGGAGGCCAGTATGCAATACAAACAAGAGGCCAGTGTTTGTATTGCATGCAACATTGTTAAACTGGTTATACATGTTTTCTTTGTAGTGCCTCGTGTATGTATATATCCCCCATATACTCCCTACCATTCACCTRATGAAGGAGCAAGCATACACTCCGAAACGTGGTGTTATTCACAATAAAGAAATCTTGCTTTTCTTATGTATTCCACTTCTAAATGCAACATATGTTATATTTGGGATTACACTTTCTTAGTAAAGTACAAATTCTAGTATTCTTTGGGTAGAGTCCCATCCGGGATTCGAACCCACACCCTCAGAGTCAGGCACCTAATCGCCAGCACACAAAGGCGTATGTGAACCTGTATAACAAATAGCATCATAGCTATGTCAGTAGAGCAAACGTGAAGATACGGAAAATTTCACAAAATTCTGTAATTGAATGATATTTTGATAATTTCGATTTATTAAATTAGACTAGGAACATCCTTTTGTGAGGGTAATATGTTCGTGTCCATATCAGGAACAAATGCACACAAAAAATAATCCCATCTCCTTGAAAAATTAAATCTCGATGCATTGAGAACAACATGTGAAGCCTTCCTTGAAAAAAGCCATAATATAATATACTCATGGAAACGAATACGGGAACACATAAAAGTACATGTGTTCCTTTATTCTTTTCCAGGTTTCTTCACAAAGTATGTACTGCACTGTGGGCGAAATTCTGGAAATAAATAAATGAAACAAACTTTAAACAACTAAGTAACAGGCGATAAAATTTTTAAAAATAACTTTGTTTTATAAAATGACCATCAATTTAACGCCTGATTACCTTAGTGGGCGTATTCCACCTGCAATGGCCAAATCCAATCAACTTTAGGAAGCTATTCAGGACAAGCCATTATGAAATATCTTTTATACGATAGTATGAATCTGTGGATGACCTTCCCAAAGAATACAGATAAAAAACAAACCTTGTATATTTTTCGATTTAAATCACGGAAGTCGTTCCTGCCAAATCATACATTCCCAGCTACGACTCGGCAGTAGTGATTCAAACGACCATAAATCTGAAAGAGACGACTCTGAGAATCCATACCGCTCCTGTGGCCATGAATACGAAGAATGCTTTCATATCGTCTTCATTTGTCCAAATTTACTGAAATCTTCAATAGCATGTAATATAAAGGTTTCACATTAGAGTCTGTTCAAAATTAGACGCCCCATTGTCCGTCCACTGTTTAATCTCATTCGATAGATTTTGGTTAGGAAATTACACTTGTCGCCTATTAGTCGTCGCGATACTTTCTGTTTAATAGGCTATATTTATTTGTAATATATGATATGTTGTACGGGAGATTGGTCATAGAATCTGCAACAGCTTGTTCATCAACCCATATTCATTCAGTCAGTAAAATTTGTAAAAATCATTAATTTCGTCTGATATTGAAACACAGGGTTTCTTTTCATTATTGAATCATAAACCTTTGAATGGCATTCAGGGGTGATAAACACTACATGGGAAATAGTATGGATGTCAAGTTTTGTATTATGAGGAAAACTGTTTCTCATAATTCACGCAAAAATCGACATCCATAAGTTGTTCATCAGAATACAGAGGTTTACATCCATAAATAAAATATATAAAATAAAATGAGAACACATTTTTCTGTAAGCTATATTCATTGCGATAGTTAGTTAAAGCGTGTTGCGTCAGTGTTGTGATTCTTAGATTTTGGTAATCCACTTTCGTTTGTCTACAGGTACATGCCAATGGGTAAAACCTATTGTTCCTAGTGCATTGTTTATACAGGCGTAAGCTACCGGTTGATGTTGACACCAGCACAGCGGTAATCTAAAACCTTTAGGACAGCTAATTACACGAGATCTCGTTTGTTTCAATTGTTTTAAGGTGCACCCTACGGCTATTAAACAAAGATATCTTCGACGCTGGCGGAATTGCAGTAAGACCCATACACTGCGTTATAACGAAGCCCCAGTGTATACACAGACGGTAAACCAGCCACCCGTGACCTAATTCCTTCTATGGGTGTGGTTCGTGTGGTTTGAATGCTTGGCAACAAAAATGACACATAGCCATGAACACGGCCTTCGGGTCGCGTTATATCGAGGCATCGGTACATAAAGAAGTCGTCTTCCTGGTGACTTCGTACAAGTTGACAACATTCAAACAGGACTGCTTATGAAGTTCACGCAGGGAACAGCTCTGAACTCGGTAGGTATTAAGATGTCTTTTCAAAGCTCAGAACGCGACACACGAGGACATAGATATACCTGGCCTGGTTGTGGGTATATACCGTAGTGTTTACCGGCCACGTAGCCAATAGCGTTGATAACGCTGATCAATATTCCTCAGTCGCAGGTTTGTACAGGAACGATCGGTCCTGACACATTCTGTGCCCATATATGTATTTACCTGGACATGCACGGAGGTGTTATGGTGTTAATGTGAACGACTAGCGTCCAGGTGAGTGTTTTCGCCAGGTAATAGTTGTTAATGACAGTGTTGTTGCATAGTCATAGAATGTTGTCATACGTGCATTTTCACTGCACGGTCCACAGGTTAATAAGGCTATGATATAACTAATACTCACTAGTTCTATCTATCTATCTATCTATTTATCTATCTAACTATCTATCCAACCCATTTGGATTCATCTAACACACACAAACACACACACAAGCTTAATTTTAAATATCAACAAGGTTCATTGAAGCATGCCATTAAAGTTGTCACTCGACATTTTTGTGGAAGAGCAAACCCCAGCAGTTTGTAGCTTTATCTAAACTGTTACTTCTGTCTATTTTGGTGTTAATTCTGCATTATTTACCAATTTCAACAGCTATGAAACTTTTAATCTCATTAAATATTCCATATACATGTATATTGAAGGAAATCGGGACGTGAGAACATTAGGTAAACATCCGCTCTGGGGTGGGGATAGCCTTGCTCCAAGGCTGTACTGAAGGCTAAGCTCATGGGTGTATAGTAATTCTATCCTTTAAAGAGGCAAGTCTAGATAAGCGGTTGGTCTGAGGACGGGAGTCCCTTAGAGGGATATTTATATTTTTTAGAAATTATCATTTAAACTATCAATTATTACGTTAGAAACTTTTGCAAGTCTAGGATGGGATCGCCATTCGGTAAGATATGACAACTGGTCGATTGCTGCCTGCTCGACGCGGGGGTGGACCTTACATCACCTTTCAGACATATTTCCTATACCAACAAACGATTAGCAAACACTTCTCCCCGAGCCATACCACTTTCCCTTCTTGCCAGCCCTTAACTGTAAGGCCCCTATACCTAGCAAGGCCGCTACCCTAGAGCAAGTCTAGATTTTCGGCATGTTCTAAAATATAGGGTTTCCTTTTCAGTTTTAGTGTTTGTGTTTATCTTAGTTATATATTTTCAAAGACTAGATGTTAGTCTGACAGCTTTACCTGCATAGTAAATCTATAGCGATTATAACGGCGGTTGTCTATATCACATGAATGACAGCTAGCGGTTGTTCAGTATTTTACCTACCACCGTGCTATTGCTAGACTTCTTTATACCGTATGTTACTCCGGTGAGAATGAGATCAGATGGAGATGTATTGCAGTCATTGTCATCTCGGGACGACCTCGTGGCAAAGGCATGTACACGTGTTAAACTGTATTGGAGATTCTCAGCCTCTACCACCTGTGGTGGGAACCGTGTGTACAAACCATCCATACAACTGATACCGTATTGGCCTCTATAGGGGTTGCGGGTTAAATGTGTTTACAGAGAGGGAGGAGGGTTCACTCACAAGATCTGCTTCAAACATGGATAAAGACGTCACTGTCAAAAGCTACCCGTGCAGATCCGGGTTAGAATTGGTTCAGTAGCTCTATTTACTCTGTAAAGGATGTATTTCATTTTGTATGCATTTGGTCAGTACAATCTGTTATAAAAACAAGCTGTAGTGAAGTTATATTCATAAGGGGTATTTGCGTAGCTTGTTTTGCTTCTGTACAGATCAATGTTTCTTTAGAAATGAAAATATGCTTAAACCTACAAGTCGATTAAAACGAAAGATTTTCAGCAATAGTTACATAGGCAATGATATACGTCTACCGAGCTCCAGTTTTCCACACGGAAATGTGTAGTGTTGAATGTGGAATGTCTGTATTGCACATTTTCGGTCCGTGATCCATGGTCACCTGCTGGTTGATTTGGTCACTGGGGCGTTAACTGGACCAGGGGCTCCTTTCTCGAAGCAACCTTTACTAAGGTTAACCTGAACTCCCATTCTTTAACATTACACTAAGGTTAACTTGGTGACTTACGATCATCTTAGTGCTTTGTGAAAGGAGGCCCAGGGCGCTAAATACAGCGGGTACGGTAGATGTCGTAAAAATCGTAAAAACTAACCAACTCAAATGTGTCAGGTGATCAGGTAACTTCGCGAAAATTGCGTGTAAAAGTTTACCAAAGGCGTGAATTGTTGCTAATGATTTCATTCACAGGTTTACCTGGTCTAGTCGTGAACAGGGACATGGATATAGCTTGGCCGGGGGCATAACCGATAGTAACGTTAGTGGGTTATACAGCTTCTGGGCCACAACCGATAGTAACGTTAGTGGGTTATACAGCTGTTGTTGTATTAGGTGCTTTTGAGGTCGCCTTCGCCTGTTGGCATGTCGGCAGACATACAGCTTCTGGGCCACAACCTATAGTAACGTTAACGGGTGTCCACACCATGACGTATGTTCCCCGACCAACTGCCGTACCCCCTGAACCGTCAGGTCTACTCCATTACTGTGAAATCCTCAACCTATTGTATAGGATACGCAGAAACCAATGGGATGTAATCGTTTTCCTCTTTGGTATAAAACTCAAACGCACAGGAATTGTGCAGTGTGTAAACTCACTAGCACAGGTATTGTTTTTTAGCAGGACGTGGGTGTAAACTCACTAGCACAGGTATTGATTTTTAGCAGGACGTTGTGTGTAAACTCACTAGCACAGGTATTGTTTTTGAGCAGGACGTTGGGTGTAAACTCACTAGCACAGGTATTGTTTTTGAGCAGAACATTGGGTGTAAACTCACTAGCACAGGTATTGTTTTTGAGCAGCATGTTGGGTGTAAACTCACTAGCACAGGTACTGTTTTTTAGCAGGACGTTGTGTGTAAAGTTACTAGCACAGGTATTGTT
>VKKT01002833.1:70639-80851 GCA_008038995.1 Haliotis laevigata | reverse complement strand
GACTCGATTATTTACAGACCGCCGCCATATAGCTTGAATATTGCTGAGTGCGGCGTAAAACTGAAACTAAACTCACCCACTCACTCAAAGCGGCGTTAAACAAACCCTACTCACCTGCTTACTACAGTTTTGTATTTGATGACACTGAAGGGACGGACTAAATCACGTGTTTTCTGCAGGTGTTCCCGGCCATGAACCGCGTGTACAGTCGGGACACCTTCCTGTTCCTGGTGTTCCTTCTGTTCCTCGTAGCGTGTGTGTTCACCATCAAGCCCACTAAGGATATCATTCTCAACAGGTAAGGCTAATTACAAAACATCAGGTGTTGAAAAAAGACACTTGCTCCCTTAAAAATCTGCTTTTTAGAACCATGCAGATTTATTACAACAGATAAGAGACAGATTCGCGCTAGATACAGGCGCTGTCCTCGACAATTTTTCAAAGCAGTGAAAGTTTGAAGTTTGAATATGATTAGGATCTTTAACATAGAAATCGTTCTCGTCACGATATGGCTGAAATATTGCAGTGTGACGCTAAATATTATCTCACTCACTGAAAAAGATTAGTTCTTTATTTCATCCTTTTGTTTCCCTATGGCGTTAAAGTCTTAGGAGCAGATGCTACATAGCAACGGGCGTCTGTAATGCACATGCCGATAATGGTAATCTGTGTATCTGTTAAAGGCAGAGTAGTTGATTATGCTGGTGGTGAGACGACGAAGGCCATTGTGGTGGTGGTCTTCCATAATGTCATTAATGTTACCGTCATTACCGACTACAACGTCCTCAAAACACTAACGTTCAGGACCGTGGTCATTCCGGGCTGGTCGTTAGGGACTGCTAAATGAATCGGATGATTGGATGTCATCGCCATAAGCTTCATAATATCACTCACTGGATTGTCTGGTGTGAGATGTAAACATGAGACGAATGATACCTTTAAGTATTGCGATACCCTTGGATCACACGTGGCACTATGAAAATCAGGGCCGAGTTCGAATATTTCCAGGTCGCCGTCATAGAGCTGAAAGAGTGCTGAATGTACCGTTAGAACACATATACATGACTGACAAAGCATGAATAACATACTGTGCCAAATTTAAACATGGCGTCAATTGTGTGGGCTTCCGGTTATGATTCCTGCGGAGGACAAACACACAAGGCAAGTAAGGTACAAATAACGCAGAGTGAGAGACGAGACAATAATCATTGTGAACGGTTACGTTGTCTGTGTCCAGGGAACAGACGGAGGAGTGGAAGGGCTGGATGCAGGTCATGTTTGTGTGGTACCACTACTTCGCGGCCAAGGAGTGGTACAACTGGATTCGAGTCTACATCGCCTGTTATGTCTGGATGACAGGATTCGGTACGTAGCAGGAAGCGGTTCCACTGACAGGAATCGTCATGGGGTGGGGAAGGACCATTCTTAATTACAGGAATCAGTATGGAAGGTTTCATTCTGAACAACAGGATTCGTAGGTGATATGGAGTGTTTAATACTAAATGATAGGATTCGGTAGGTGATATGGAGGGTTAATACTAAATGACAGGATTCGGTAGGTGATGTGGAGGGTTAATACTAAATGACAGGATTCGGTAGGGTGGAGGGTTTCATACTAATTTATAAATGACCGGTTTTGCTAGGCAGTAGGGAGGGTTCCATTCTAAATGGAGGATTCGGTAAATGGTGTGGGGGATTCATTCTACATGGCAGGATTCGCTGTATTTATGACAGGAATCACTATAGATAGTGGAAAGGGTTCCGTTTGTAAGCTTCGGTTGATCGATGTTTGCTTGCTGAAGGGGTTGCGTTATGTCCAAGGCATGGATAGAATAGTGTGTGATGTTACCGATGTAATGAGGCAGTGTTCAGGCTGATGTTAGAGTAAGATAACACTGCAAAGTGGAAATAGGTGTGTATTGTGTTGGTTTATTGGGTGACCCAAACGCGTCCGTCTGACATAGAGACATGGAGATTCAATGAAACATAACCATATCTGGCCTCATTGATTTTCTATTGCATATTCAATACGATGTCAACTTACTTCCATTTAGTATCAACAGTTAGACACAGATGCATAAATATATATTAATCCTTCATTTGTAAATTTCATGCATTTTTCTTGACAGTTGTCTCCTTAAACGCTCACCTTTCTGTGTTTCAGGCAACTTCTCCTTCTTCTGGATCAGAAACGACTTTTCCTTATGGCGAGTTATAAAAATGATGTTCAGACTGAACTTCCTCGTTATTTTCGTCCTCATGACAACCAACAACGAGTACATGTTGTACTACATCTGCGCCATGCACACGTACTGGTTCATCAGTGTTTATGTATTCATGCGCGTTCTCAATAGCTGGAACAAGGACAGAATCAAGATGGCGGTCAAGTTTGCCGCTTTTATAATTTGTAACGCCCTAATATTTGAAATCTCGGGCGTATGTTCAACCCTGTTTCGTCCATTGTGGTTCATATTTGGTCTACACGAAACGAAAAACGACATTATGCATGAATGGGAGTTCAGAGCTGGACTGGACCATTGGGCGTGTCTGACCGGGATGCTATGCGCCTACAACTACCCACACTTCGAGGCTCTATTGAAACGACTTGAAAGGGAAGCGACGACCAGGACAGAAAAATACACTCAAATAGGCATCAAGACTGTCATGATCGTGGTTTCCCTTGCGGTCGGTGTCCTGTGGTACACAACGTTCATGGGTAAAGAAAAATATGCATACAACAGAACCCACTGTTATTCTTCCATGATTCCGATACTTGTTTTCATTGTGTTACGGAACAGTTTTCCTATACTCCGGCGACACTACATCCATATGTTTGCCTGGTTGGGCAAGATCACCCTGGAGACGTATCTCTCACAGCTTCATATATACCTGCAGTCGAATGCCAAGGATTTGCTGGGCTATCTTGTAGATCTGCCGCTTCTAAATTTTGCCCTGGCTACCATCATTTACCTGTTCATCTCTTACGTACTGTTTCATCTAACAACACAGTTCAGTTCATTTCTCATCCCCAAGGACTTGACAGTGGTGTCGAAATACGCCGTCACCGGTGCTGTCGTTGTCGGTGCTGCAGCAGCGATTGCATTTGGTATTCAGGTGGCTCTAGGGGGACATATACATATATGAATTTCACACAACGGTATAGTGTAAATGACACTTCTAGTGCTGGTATCCGTATAGATTATTGTGAAAAGGTAACCTTTTCTTGTGGGAATCTGTTATGACATATTTATTACACTTTTTCGATTGGTATAGTTTGTTCATTGCGAAAGCAGTGGAGAATGTCTGATTAGGGATGAAGAAAATAGGCGGATCCAGGAATTTTCAGAGGGGTGTGGGGGTGGGGTGTTCCAACCCCCTGAACCCCCCTTGTTTTGCAAAACACCCTGGATCCTTCAATGAAGAAGCTGATGATTATGAATGAACCCAATGACTGTATATAAACAAAGGATCGGACAGACGTGCAGAGTAATGGTCATTGCTTCATCTTCTCAGCTTCATGCTCTCTCCTCTAGTGTAATATAGTCAGCGTTGATGGGTTGGTGAGATAGGTGGAGGAACCGGAAGTCACTCAACACGTCCTCTAGCAAGCCGAAGCAGGATCCGCTGATCGTGGGTTCTAATCTCAGTCAGCGCCTTACATTGGCACGTCGACGCATGGTTGCATTGACATTCTGTCCGGAGTAACGTTACCCGCACCTGGGTCACCCATATGGATAACAACTGTTGCATTGTTATTCATATGGATTCACGGCAAGCCGTCGTCACTGTATTGATATGCTTGTATTCACCAATGTGTCGCAAATCGATATTTTCTTTATTTTAGCATGCTTGTCTTCATAGACTTACATGTTGAATATCGATTCAGGTGACTTTAACGGAGGAAAACGTGATTTATTGTTCGCGAATGACATATATTATGTCATGTCTTCATTGAGGTTAAACGTGGTATTAGAACACGACGGTAGTTTAGAAACAAGTTCAGCACTAATGTATGGTGACTGATTGGGGTCATCTCCATGCATATCACCTTGAGATATCCGCGCGATATCACGATAAAGCGTTTGTATGATGCGATATCGCGACGCGATATAGCCAAAAACGAAATAACCATAACATGCAGCGACATGACCGTAACCGACCAGGCATTGCGAGAATATGACATAACATTGCAATAACGCCACACGACATTGAGTTATGGCCCTTATTAGCCTCCATACTATATACATGTATCAGCGGAACTGAATCTCACCTAGAACTGGCTGCAGGAGTAAAGAGCTATATTAAGATGTTTGGGCTGAACTGAATATATCATGATGTGATGAAGCCTGTTAGTGAATGTAGTCAGTGGCAGAATGTTCTGTAGTGAGTTAGGCTAGTGAATATAGGGACTATTTGAGGGAGAGACTGAAACCTACGATTCTGAGTGTCTACCTGTCAGTCAACTGGTGGTCTTTATCACGTACTTCGTGTACACCATGACAAGTGTAAACTGACACGGCTCTCTCTTGTCCACTGTCTGAATGGTATTCACGGTGGAATGTATGTGTATATTTACAGGGCATTTAAACTGCAAAGAAGAAATGTATTACTACGGCTACAAGACATACGATAACCTTTTTCACATTGACATGTGGGACAAATCATTATGTTATATCTTAATATCTTAAAACATTAATACAGTATGAAATGGATTTGCTGACTTTTCAGATATGAAGCAATGCTTTTAACAAACTTAACAATTTATGTTCATAAAAGTTTATCGAAATTTGTGATTCAATCATTAATACATGCAATGACAACTGGGGATGTACATATGCTGTTTTCCTTATAAAAGGCATACAATTAATAGAAAATGGTATTCATGTTCAATTGTATAGTGGTTCCATTTATTACACTTTGTCATTGAATGCTAAGATTATGGCTCATGAAAAATATGCATAGAATATCTGTGATGAGGCAGTATTCTTTGAAGTATTATTCTATTTCGAGTACTGAGTTGTACTTAGAATAACGGTTTTACAACTGATTCAAAATGTATATAGTACGCCATGAAAATTCGTTACCCGTGTGTCGAAGTATTAATCCTGTTACAACAAAACACATTTATAAGGAACTGACGTAAATATCAAGCCTATTTTGGTTCCGCGCACCTGTAAATCATAACGAACAACGGTTATCCCTTTTGAGTAGTTTACTGTATAACATATACTGTATGCCATAGTTTACTGTATAACATAAACTAACATGTCAGTTTTAATGTCAGCATGGTAAAACAGCTTTTACTATTTTTTATTGGTTGTCGAGTAAACACACGTCTACAATAACTAACATTAGTTCCTCTTAGGGACCGTTCATAATTTATGATTTGGATGGGGGGAGTTTGATGATTGTATGGAGAAGCATGTACAATGTCATCCTCGATATCTCCAGGGTATACGTTACGATCACTCTGCACTATACCCTGGATGCAGCCACGGCTTTTTATGTTGATTTTATNAGGGAGGGTTCCATTCTAAATGGAGGATTCGGTAAATGGTGTGGGGGATTCATTCTACATGGCAGGATTCGCTGTATTTATGACAGGAATCACTATAGATAGTGGAAAGGGTTCCGTTTGTAAGCTTCGGTTGATCGATGTTTGCTTGCTGAAGGGGTTGCGTTATGTCCAAGGCATGGATAGAATAGTGTGTGATGTTACCGATGTAATGAGGCAGTGTTCAGGCTGATGTTAGAGTAAGATAACACTGCAAAGTGGAAATAGGTGTGTATTGTGTTGGTTTATTGGGTGACCCAAACGCGTCCGTCTGACATAGAGACATGGAGATTCAATGAAACATAACCATATCTGGCCTCATTGATTTTCTATTGCATATTCAATACGATGTCAACTTACTTCCATTTAGTATCAACAGTTAGACACAGATGCATAAATATATATTAATCCTTCATTTGTAAATTTCATGCATTTTTCTTGACAGTTGTCTCCTTAAACGCTCACCTTTCTGTGTTTCAGGCAACTTCTCCTTCTTCTGGATCAGAAACGACTTTTCCTTATGGCGAGTTATAAAAATGATGTTCAGACTGAACTTCCTCGTTATTTTCGTCCTCATGACAACCAACAACGAGTACATGTTGTACTACATCTGCGCCATGCACACGTACTGGTTCATCAGTGTTTATGTATTCATGCGCGTTCTCAATAGCTGGAACAAGGACAGAATCAAGATGGCGGTCAAGTTTGCCGCTTTTATAATTTGTAACGCCCTAATATTTGAAATCTCGGGCGTATGTTCAACCCTGTTTCGTCCATTGTGGTTCATATTTGGTCTACACGAAACGAAAAACGACATTATGCATGAATGGGAGTTCAGAGCTGGACTGGACCATTGGGCGTGTCTGACCGGGATGCTATGCGCCTACAACTACCCACACTTCGAGGCTCTATTGAAACGACTTGAAAGGGAAGCGACGACCAGGACAGAAAAATACACTCAAATAGGCATCAAGACTGTCATGATCGTGGTTTCCCTTGCGGTCGGTGTCCTGTGGTACACAACGTTCATGGGTAAAGAAAAATATGCATACAACAGAACCCACTGTTATTCTTCCATGATTCCGATACTTGTTTTCATTGTGTTACGGAACAGTTTTCCTATACTCCGGCGACACTACATCCATATGTTTGCCTGGTTGGGCAAGATCACCCTGGAGACGTATCTCTCACAGCTTCATATATACCTGCAGTCGAATGCCAAGGATTTGCTGGGCTATCTTGTAGATCTGCCGCTTCTAAATTTTGCCCTGGCTACCATCATTTACCTGTTCATCTCTTACGTACTGTTTCATCTAACAACACAGTTCAGTTCATTTCTCATCCCCAAGGACTTGACAGTGGTGTCGAAATACGCCGTCACCGGTGCTGTCGTTGTCGGTGCTGCAGCAGCGATTGCATTTGGTATTCAGGTGGCTCTAGGGGGACATATACATATATGAATTTCACACAACGGTATAGTGTAAATGACACTTCTAGTGCTGGTATCCGTATAGATTATTGTGAAAAGGTAACCTTTTCTTGTGGGAATCTGTTATGACATATTTATTACACTTTTTCGATTGGTATAGTTTGTTCATTGCGAAAGCAGTGGAGAATGTCTGATTAGGGATGAAGAAAATAGGCGGATCCAGGAATTTTCAGAGGGGTGTGGGGGTGGGGTGTTCCAACCCCCTGAACCCCCCTTGTTTTGCAAAACACCCTGGATCCTTCAATGAAGAAGCTGATGATTATGAATGAACCCAATGACTGTATATAAACAAAGGATCGGACAGACGTGCAGAGTAATGGTCATTGCTTCATCTTCTCAGCTTCATGCTCTCTCCTCTAGTGTAATATAGTCAGCGTTGATGGGTTGGTGAGATAGGTGGAGGAACCGGAAGTCACTCAACACGTCCTCTAGCAAGCCGAAGCAGGATCCGCTGATCGTGGGTTCTAATCTCAGTCAGCGCCTTACATTGGCACGTCGACGCATGGTTGCATTGACATTCTGTCCGGAGTAACGTTACCCGCACCTGGGTCACCCATATGGATAACAACTGTTGCATTGTTATTCATATGGATTCACGGCAAGCCGTCGTCACTGTATTGATATGCTTGTATTCACCAATGTGTCGCAAATCGATATTTTCTTTATTTTAGCATGCTTGTCTTCATAGACTTACATGTTGAATATCGATTCAGGTGACTTTAACGGAGGAAAACGTGATTTATTGTTCGCGAATGACATATATTATGTCATGTCTTCATTGAGGTTAAACGTGGTATTAGAACACGACGGTAGTTTAGAAACAAGTTCAGCACTAATGTATGGTGACTGATTGGGGTCATCTCCATGCATATCACCTTGAGATATCCGCGCGATATCACGATAAAGCGTTTGTATGATGCGATATCGCGACGCGATATAGCCAAAAACGAAATAACCATAACATGCAGCGACATGACCGTAACCGACCAGGCATTGCGAGAATATGACATAACATTGCAATAACGCCACACGACATTGAGTTATGGCCCTTATTAGCCTCCATACTATATACATGTATCAGCGGAACTGAATCTCACCTAGAACTGGCTGCAGGAGTAAAGAGCTATATTAAGATGTTTGGGCTGAACTGAATATATCATGATGTGATGAAGCCTGTTAGTGAATGTAGTCAGTGGCAGAATGTTCTGTAGTGAGTTAGGCTAGTGAATATAGGGACTATTTGAGGGAGAGACTGAAACCTACGATTCTGAGTGTCTACCTGTCAGTCAACTGGTGGTCTTTATCACGTACTTCGTGTACACCATGACAAGTGTAAACTGACACGGCTCTCTCTTGTCCACTGTCTGAATGGTATTCACGGTGGAATGTATGTGTATATTTACAGGGCATTTAAACTGCAAAGAAGAAATGTATTACTACGGCTACAAGACATACGATAACCTTTTTCACATTGACATGTGGGACAAATCATTATGTTATATCTTAATATCTTAAAACATTAATACAGTATGAAATGGATTTGCTGACTTTTCAGATATGAAGCAATGCTTTTAACAAACTTAACAATTTATGTTCATAAAAGTTTATCGAAATTTGTGATTCAATCATTAATACATGCAATGACAACTGGGGATGTACATATGCTGTTTTCCTTATAAAAGGCATACAATTAATAGAAAATGGTATTCATGTTCAATTGTATAGTGGTTCCATTTATTACACTTTGTCATTGAATGCTAAGATTATGGCTCATGAAAAATATGCATAGAATATCTGTGATGAGGCAGTATTCTTTGAAGTATTATTCTATTTCGAGTACTGAGTTGTACTTAGAATAACGGTTTTACAACTGATTCAAAATGTATATAGTACGCCATGAAAATTCGTTACCCGTGTGTCGAAGTATTAATCCTGTTACAACAAAACACATTTATAAGGAACTGACGTAAATATCAAGCCTATTTTGGTTCCGCGCACCTGTAAATCATAACGAACAACGGTTATCCCTTTTGAGTAGTTTACTGTATAACATATACTGTATGCCATAGTTTACTGTATAACATAAACTAACATGTCAGTTTTAATGTCAGCATGGTAAAACAGCTTTTACTATTTTTTATTGGTTGTCGAGTAAACACACGTCTACAATAACTAACATTAGTTCCTCTTAGGGACCGTTCATAATTTATGATTTGGATGGGGGGAGTTTGATGATTGTATGGAGAAGCATGTACAATGTCATCCTCGATATCTCCAGGGTATACGTTACGATCACTCTGCACTATACCCTGGATGCAGCCACGGCTTTTTATGTTGATTTTATKACCTCCCTTGCCTGGCTTTTTATCCAATCAGGTGTCTACGCTGGGAAGTTGAGCGAACCAGTCACAACTCACTTTCACTTCTTAAGTTATCTAACCGTTTAAACTTGGCAACACAATAGTATAGTGCAGAGTGATCGTAACGTATACCCTGGAGATATCGAGGATGGTACAATGTGAATTTCTGTGCAAAGTAAGTGACCCCTCCCTGCTTGTCATGTACAAAATCAAGTACCACCCCGCCCCCTCCCCATAATTTTTAAGCATAATTTTCAAATATACATGTATATGTACCAAATTGCTGACCCCCGTGCCTCCCAAGAACAAAATGGGTGAAAAATCTTCATCACTCACCTTACCTTAGCCATAAATTATGAACGGTCACTTACCATGTAATATATAATAACGACCCCCAATCAAAAGTCACGTGATGGGCATTTGCTCGGGATGCTAATATGTGTGGAAGATATTTTTGGACAGTTTTATTTTTATGCGGGTTATATTTTGCATTAAATGCATTGGCCTTTATGTTATGTGTTTTTGTTTATTATCGAAACAATGTTTCTCCCGGAACAATGACCTGATGAGTATTGTTATCTGCCGGACCAATGACCTGATGAGTATTGTTATCTGCCGGAACAATGACCTGATGTGTATTGTTGTCTGCCGGAACAATGACCTGATGTGTATTGTTATCTGCCGGAACAATGACCTGATGAGTATTGTTATCTTCCGGAACAATGACGTGATGAGTATTGTTATCTTCCGGAACAATGACCTGATGAGTATTGTTATCTGCCGGAACAATGACCTGATGAGTATTGTTA
>VKKT01002832.1:23983-34837 GCA_008038995.1 Haliotis laevigata | reverse complement strand
GGGAAAGAGCAGAGAGGGGAGGAACCTAGAGGGGGAAAGAGCGGAGAGGGGAGGAACCTAGAGGGTAAGAGCGGAGAGGAGAGGAACCTAGAGGGAAAGGGCGGAGAGGGGAGGAACCTAGAGGGGGAAAGAGCAGAGAGGGGCGGATGTCGAGTGGAGTGGAGAGGAATGACTTTTAGTTTGCAATATGTGTTCGCAGGTTTTCGAGTTGACAGCGGATTGAAAGCAAATAGGAATGTGTAGCCCTCCCTAGTAGTAAGAATTATACACACTTACTTGATAGCATGCATGAGTGTACCTTGAGGAATGCATTTACTAACATTCACTGAACTTATCAGTTCAGATGCATACATTCAGGTACTTGTCGGCACTGCATAGACATGTAGATTCCCACGTATACATTCAGAAATCAATAGTGGTGCCGCTTTTACTCTTAAGCACGTAGTTCTTTTGATGTTTACGCGGAAAAGAGCGCATGACAGCTAATTCGCCAGTTTAATGCGATATGGCTTGTGTAAGCATGTCGTGTTTGTTATCTTGGCCCGACTACGCACCCCGGAGCACGTCCGCCACCCACAACACGCTGTACAGGAAGGTACAGGTCGTGGACTTGTCTATACAAGACTGGGACACTGTCTACGTCACGAGAAGGTTTAACGCTTACAAGTGAACCTGCTAAATGTCACGCATTGTTATGCACTAGGTATGTTCTTGTCTATATATATTCGCGTGAACTCGCTTTAGGGCATCATCACTTCAGGGCATCTTCAAAGTATTAAATCAAATATACTTGAGACCTGTTATATGGCAATCAAGTGCATTTTTACTGTCTAAAGTTGATATGCGTGTGTGAAGATGATGTTTTTTACTTTTCCGTAAATAAAACATGTTTGACATATCTCTTTATCATAACCAGAGACCATATACCGATATATGGTCTCTGTCATAACATGAAACCTTCGACGTTCTCACACGTGAATTTTCTGGGTTTACGTGATATTGCAAGTTTTCTGACGGAATATGGAAACCAAAGTGTTAAGGAAAATGTCGCATACTTTAAATGTAAATATTTTATAGTGAGATAATATTGCGTACAAATAAATTCGTTCAACGAAAATTGGGGAAATCTAGACTTGCTTCATTTAGGGCTTTAGCATTGCAGTGAGGGTTAGTCAGCAGGGAAAATAATGTGGTTCAGGTACTGTGAGACGGACTCAGAAACCAACTGATTATGAAAAACATTTTTGCCCTCACCCACGGTGTGGGGTGTTCCGTGATGTATTATGTTTTTTCTATCCTGTAACGGGAACTCTCCCCCATCCAGCATGCTTCTTACTGCATACCAGTCATATCTGGTCATTGGTTTATTCTAAACGATTGTGCCTGTCTGCTATAGAGTTGAATGTCGTCTCGTTTTCAAGTACGACGCGTACAATAAAAGCGCGGAGAATAGACAACCCGGGCTGTGCCCCTTGTACCTTAATTATACTTCCTGCCGCATTCCATACAACTCCGTCGCGTCGTTTAGTTCTTAGTCACTATACAAATGTAGATCCGGGTTAGAATTGTCTTCAACAACCCATGCTTGTCCCCACCATGACGATCCTGGTTAGAATTGGTCTTCAGTAACCCATGCTTGTCCCCACCATGACGATCCTGGTTAGAATTGGTCTTCAGTAACCCATGCTTGTCGTAGGAGGCGACTAATGGCATCGGATGGTCAGGTTCGCTGACTGGGTTGTCATAGATCAAAGCTCATGATGTTGATCACTGGATTGCCTGGTCCAAACTCGATTAAACCTTGAGCCAACCAACCAACCAACCAATCTCATTTATTACCTAGAAAGGTTAGAAATATAGAGGATACTAAACGACCTTCCGTGTGATACCATTTTTATCAAACGAATTAATAATTTGGTATCAAAAGAGCGAAAAGCTAAATCTTTCACGAGTTTGATAAAAATGGTATTTCACGGAAGCGAGTTTAGTATTCTGTAATAACTCTCCAACATAAATTTGATAGAAACTGTCTACAGTGTGATGACTCTTAGCTTTCCGCGACTCAAGCAAGGTCTAATACCATTGTGACAGAGGTATTAGCATTATGACGTCATATCTGTAAACCATTATGACGCCATAGGTCTATCGGTATTACATTAGTGTAATATTGCCGTAAAATACACTGCAGTATCTTCCACGGGAGAATAATGATATGGAAGTTATCACTTCTCGTGCATCAGTATTGTTTACGTCATTTAAATCTTATTGTGACATAGGGTCGGAATGACGTCACACTGAAAACAATTTTGTAGCTAAGGATTTGTTTACGTCATATGACAATCGTGAATAGTGAATTTTGCTAAACCAGGGTCAATAGGGTATAAAAATAGTAAGAAATAAAGAAATTATTACACTAACATTACTTCTAATTTCGTGGGATTTTCATAGCTGTGAACAGGTCTATAAAAGCTTCTTAATGTAGCATATGTCAGGCAGACAAATTTACAAATACAGGATATATCAACTCCATGCTTTCGAAGAATAGCTATTTAAATAGGCAGCTCGTCAAATCTTCTGGTGTTAAGAAACGTTTGATGTAATGGTCCTCGATGCATTTTCCATTCTTTTGAAGATATGTAAAAATACACATGCTAGAATTCCAAATATATATTGATATCACGTATGTACAAGTATTTGGTGTCCGTCTGTCCCAATATGTGACTAATAAAGGTTTTGATTTCGTCACACTGCTGCGTAGAAACTGACGACATGTCACGTACACCACAAACTTGGTTGTCAAGTTAAAAATAGATGTTAATAATCACGTTTCGGTCCACTAGTCTTACGTATTTCCCACGTTTTAGTTCATACCAGCGTAAAAAGAGTCAATGTCACTGTAAACATGCGTCACAAAAATATAAATTATACTTTTAAAGTTAAATTTAGAATGACAAAAGTTCCTTTATATGTTCTGCCTTCCTCGTGATTCATCTGGACTTACCGAGAAATTTCCGTGTTGACCTTTGACTGATCTAAATATAGAAACTAAGTTTAAAATGTGTTTTACTCCCTTGAATCAATTTATAAACCTCTCATTTAAATTCTTGGATATTGTTTGAATATTTTTCAATTTCAGCTAAAGTATTGTCTAGTTATACCGTCCTCAATGATTACCGACATTGCGGTGAGAATCTGATGCAATATTTTACTGACAACCTTGACCTTGGAGGTGGTCGCGGAAGTAACAAATATCCCTACGCTCATTGGTAATTTTCAGATAACGACGCCTTTCATGCTTTATAACTAACATATTTTCTTCAAAAGAAGCCACATAGATCCAATCATAATACGATTACGTCAGGAAACCAACATATGAATATATTGTCACATTATATACACGGAACTATGTTTCTACAGCGCATTACGATTTCTGTGATCAACTCATCGGTATATGAGAAACCAGCTGAAATCATGTGTTCATTCTACAACTCAAACGAAAGTTCAAGATTTTAATGTTTACAGCTCCGACAAAATAATGGATCTGAGAAGAAAATCGACAGAAGACGAAGTCAAATCTTTTAACGAAGTTGAATGTGAGACAGTTGAAGAGAAAACACACGGTTACCAGTCAAAGCCACCAAATCTCAATCATCGATTTCGTGTTGGGACGGACAATATGTGTAAACAGGATATGATGGGTTCTCGTGGATATTTTAGTGTGTGTGATGATGACAATATGTTTGTATCTCCCGTCGCTTTTTATTTGATTCCTCACGCGGAAGAATGGAAGGCTGACGACTGAATAAGTTATAGAAAGCCCACTGCTATGCAGACATATGGTCGGAAATGGCGGGGAAACAGCACCGCTTGTGCGCCGGGGCACGTCTCATGGTCAAACGCGAAACCTTTCTTAAGGTTGGACAGTACAGGCGAGGTTTCATCAGTCGACCACATTTCTGGAGATAAAACGCAGTTAGCGTCTACACCGAGAAGCGATAGCTGTGTCAAGATGAAGAACTGGGTCACCAACAGTAGATTTTTTCATGTCAACAATTTGACAAGCGCCAACAATCTGACAAATTCGAAGAACAGTAGTAATTTAGAGTGTACTCAAAACATGTTTGAATGTTTGACAGGGGATTTTTTATCAGATAGAGTTGTCAGCAAAATGAATCCAAAAACACCTCATCAGAAGTTCCAGAAACCACAATGTGGTATTTCTGGTTGGAACTACAATGGACAGGGATTCAGAAGCGTTGGTACGAAAGCCTTTGGTGTATTTCCATGCCATCAGTTCAGTAACTCATTCAATGCTGGATATTATCCATTCCATAGTCAAGGGAATATGGGTATGTTTAACATGTGTCAGTTTGGCAATGGGGTTTTGTCTCATGTTGATGCATTTGAAGATCGGTTTTGGCATCAGAGACAGCGAAAGCAGGACAGGTGTCACAGAGGACATTCCCCAAAACATCAAAAACGTGAACATTCAAAGACTGACAGTAAGACTAGTCTTACCGGAGATGTGACCTCAACAGATGATATGAAGCTCGGAAAAACTCAGTCAGAGGATACATCCAAACATTCCAATGATGCCATGATGAAACATCCACAGGAACCAAGTGTTTCTAAATCAAAAAAGGCAGATAGCCGAAACATGGATATTATTGAGCAATTCCAGATTCAGGTACAAGCTGAAGATTGTGTATCGTCTATATTAGATGAACCTAAAACAGAAGACAATAACACTGGTGTAAAGACAGACATGAGGGAATATTCTGTGGCAGACGCCAGTCTCGGAAGAGAACAATTGGTTGATACAGGTGAATTGAGTCGGCCACTGGTTAGACCAGACATTATCGAGACTGAGGAAACCCTGCCTCCAAAGGAGGATCTTATGAATTCCCTGCCTCCAGAGGATGTTAGGACTTCTCTGCCTCCAAAGGAGGAAGTTATCAATTCCAACAATGAGAAATGCCCTGAGATTGCTGCAAAAGACTCTAATATTGATGTCCTATTAATTCGAAGGAATCGAAAAAAGGGTCGTGCTTCATCTAGAAGACAGCGTAAGAGAAAGATTGCAAAAGCTAAGTCTGCTAGCTCTAGCAATGGACCTGATGCTTTATCTTGCGGTGAAGGTGACGTGGATGGTCATGAAGATGATCTCCCCCATAAAGTGAGAGAAGACAGTGAGGATAAACAACCCAAACGATGTGCATCTGTGTCTTTTGTGCTCGGTCTCACACCAAGTCCATCGTCACCCAAAGTGCCAAATGGCTCAAGCTCTGAGTTTACTTTTTGTTTTACTGGTAGTGACAGTGATAATGATGGGGACTGGGATGAAGATGATGAGGATGACATTGATTTTGGTCATATTCAAGGAACATTTTCACAATGTGATCTTTTTAATTTTCTACCCAAGAGCAACAAAACAGAACCATCACCCATCAATTTTCAGGTCCACATTTCACCTGTTCACAGTAGCTGTGATGGAGACAAGACTCTTGAGGATATCAATGATTCATGGAATATTCATATCTCCCTCAAAGAGACTTCTTCAGAAAATCAAAAAATATCTAAAAAGAAGGTAGGCAAGTCTTTGGCACATTAATTTGAAGTTTGATACGCTTTGTATTAAAATATACTGAGCTATAAAGCTTATAAAATTTTAATGTGATCTCATGTGGCGCAGGCATTTATTAGGTGTCATTACTTATGTAGATTACTGTAATTTAAATGAAAAATACATTGAATGATTTATTGCAATGGTAAGATCATTGTTGAATATATTCAACTACTGGTAAAATCTTAAAAAATCCAAATTTTTGGGTGTCCGTCTGCATCTGGAATATTGCATAAAGCCGTATAAAACCACTCTTGCTTGTCGTATGAGGCCACTAACATGATCGGGTGGTCAATCTCGCTGACATGGTTGACACGTGATGGTATCCCAATTGCGAAGATGGATGCTCATGTTGTTGATCACTGGATTGTCTGGTCCAGAGTTGATTATTTTCAAACCGCTGCCATATAGCTGGAATATTGCTGAGTGCAGCGTTAAACAAAACTCACTGACACTGTCAACTTTTGGTGTAGGAACGAAGTGTACAATATTCTTTCTGTTTTGTCATGTTGTTGTGATCACAATATGTGATGTTGATTTATCATCTGTATTTTGCAGGTTCATTTTCCTGAAGACAAAGACCTGAAAGTGGTTCACCCCATGATACACTGGTCGTATGCATACAGAGCAGCTCGCAAAGGACATTGGGAGAATTATGTGCGCGATAGAGACCGCTTCAAGCGTAGAATACAGGACGTTGAAACTGTGCTAGTCCCAGTGTTGGACTCTAAACATAGGCAAAGTGTTTATGAAGAGCGATTGAAGACTGAAAAAAACTGAACTGATATCAGTCACTATGTGATTTTGAATTCTTGTCACCCTTCCTCTGTGATATTCATGGCAGCTCAATATTATGCAATTCACTCCCTGTGGTGCTGTTGTGGAGACTGTTACATGGGGCCATGCAATTTTCCTCAAGGTGTGTGTGATTGACTTTTATTTCCCATTTCATGCTACAGTCAACAGTGTTGATCGGGTTGTGGCCATTGATCGTTCTGATCAGTCACCAGTGATGATAGTTATGTCATTATATTAACTGGATAGTATTGACTTGAGGGCTGGCATTGTGAAATAACATGTTAAGATTCAGTTTGCTGAAACTATTGACATTAAGGATGAAACTGTCCATAATTATTTTTTCCCTCTTTTCATGTGGTTACTTAAACTATGATATGAATATCGATAGGGATGATAATTGTTCTCAGAGACTTTTATTGATCTCAATAAATATCATTTGAAATATTTCTCATTTGACTATGGTTTAAAATCCATCATTATGTTGGAATATTTGCCAGACATTTTTCTGCCTGAAAAAGGTATATTGATCCTGAGATGTTCAATGAATGATAACTAACAGCCCAACGACTTCTATGCTCAGAAAAAAAGGGATAAAATCTGCTTTCACAGAATTTCTACATAGAGGTAAAGAAATTTATGATCGTTTAAATCAAGGTTAGAACTGATTTAATGATTGGATATTTAGAAATGAAATTTCCACCAAAACATGTCTTCAGTCTTAGTCCATTTGAAATAGTTTTTATATTGCAAACAGTTGTGTTTCAAGAGCGAGCTTACATGGTTGAACTAATTGAAAAACTTTAACAGTTTTTTGACTCTATGAAAGATAAACACAATATTAGTTTTGTTGTGGGTTGATTCTATCTGACTGTTATGTTCTACTACAGTGGTAAATCATCCACGGCCATTGTTTTACTTGTTCTCCTACTTGGCCGAAGTGCCAACCTGCAAGAGGTTAGAAAGAAATGTGATGTTTAACTTTAATTGCACATTGCCTCTTAACAAATGGATATGGAGTTATGTGAAACAAACATAAAGGTTAGTAAAGGTTTGAAATGGCATTTTTTAATTTTATATAACCTTTGCAGGTAGATAACTATTAAACAAGAAATGTTGGTATGCTTTTAAGGACACAATAAAAACAATTGTGTGAAATATTTGACAATGATGCTGTTGTCTGCACATGGATAGGTTACATGTTACTCTAGAACATTTCAGACAGAAACTCTCCTGATAAACTAAAGCCAGTTTAATGTTATTGTTTGCCTGAGCCAGTTTGCCGAAAAACCTAAATGAATTTCAAACTTTATTATGTCTGTTATATCTGAATATGTTATGAATTTCTTTACTTATTTCAGGTATGTCTGTTCTTGTTTATTTGTAGTCTTTGATTGTTTAAACATGAGGGGATTGTTTAGGTATTTATTACTTAGTATTTAGTCTCTAATTTATGAGTTATGAGAAAGGCCCCTTGGCTTTCTTACTCTTTCCTACCTCATGCAAACAGATGAAAAACTGTCCTCGATTTTCCAATGTATTAGTTCAACATTCTAGATCCAGTTTTAGCTGTATAGGAGTCCTGATTTTAGAGATAAATGAACCATGCTAATTAGCCATACTTGGTCTAGTCAAATCAGTCTTGTTTGCGATACTTACTGTTTAGATTATCGACACTGGTCATGTGTCTGAAATGAGTATGATTGTACTACCGTTTGGTAATATTCTGTCAGTATCACGTCATGGGACACCAGAAATAAGTGTGATAAATTGTACCATATGGGAATCAAACCAGGGCCTTCAGTGTGATGCTTATGCTGTTGATCACTGGATTGTGTGGTCCAGACTCTATTGTTCACAGACCACAGACACATAGCCGGAATACTGCTGAGTACTGCATTAACACAACAACCAAGCAGCCTTCAGTTTGACCGTGAATGCTTTAACCCTACTGTCCTCCCTCCTGAATAAGGCCAAATAAAAAAAATGTGGTTCCAATTACACCTCTTTAAAATTAAGGGTAGGTATTATTATTTTTTTTTTCAAGATTTTTTTTTTTTTTAGAAGTCAAGTTCAAACTAATAACGCATTTATCAATGTGTAAATGTTTATTCAATCGAGCTTGCAGCCATCATGCCGACTTCCTCTAACAGAATGACCAATGTCCGTTGGTGCCAGGAAAAAACAAAGGTATCTGAATTCTTATTTTATTCATACTGCTTAAACAAAAGGTAGGGTCGGCACCAGAATTCAAGGGTTGGTTGGTCGGCCGGGTAATTGGAACCACAACCTTTCTTTTTTTTTAGGCCTAGTCATAGTCACAGATGATATATGGTATGGAATGTAAGTGATACATTGGATAACAGGACAAAACACCAAATGCTTAAAAAGTGTTTTATGTACTCAGGAAGAGAAATTGCTGCAATGATATTAGTATTTGTTGACATGTGCAGTGGAGAGTTACATCGCTTTAAGAAGTATTTAGGAGACATTTGGGTGCGTCTAAGGTAACACAAGCACAGATAGTCAACATATTGAGGAGTACAGGGTAACGTGGATGAAATCGGCCACTGAACAGTTCCCAAAGGGAAGTAACTCTGCAGGTAAAACACCTTGGACAACCCAAGTCTATGATGTAGTTAGCATTACTTATATCTAGTTGTTTATATGAAAGATTGAGGAAGTTTTCTACAGTAAAAGTGCAACGTATATGGACTGGAGAGTGAACAATAGAATTGTGGTAGATGTCTTTGTTAGGATTGCAGAAAACCTCAACAATATTATCACAGAAGAGTTGACAGTAATAAAGTGTTCTGGTCAAAACCTTTGCTTTGAGCCTCAAATCCTTATTTACATATTCTTCCTTTATCACTTCATCTTTGTCCAACATTGACTTGGTTTGGGATATATGTTTTACTTTACTGTTTTATCCAAAGATCCAAGGGCAGATTTATTTTGTTCTTGAGAACAAACTGTCTGGTGATTCACTTGATTTCGCCAACTTCAACCATGCTATCGTTGGTATATCATTTCTCAGTAATTTTGCATGATGACTGATAGTTTTTAATTTTTTTGCAAGTTCATAAAGCCTGTGAATTGCTGGCTCCAAATTCCGCTGCAACAAGTCACATGTAGTTCTATCTTGAATTCTTTATTTTTTTAAAGGATATTAAAGTTATATGCTTTCCCAGATCAGCAAATTCTGTGACAAATATTATTGTTAAATTGGAATGGCTAATTACTAATTTTTATCAGATATTTCTGTTTCCTGGTTGTGGATTTCAGTAATTGGATTTTGATGTCTGTGGTGGCATATTGTTCTGATTTGGGTTTTCTGAATTATGGCATTTGGGTTGCTTACCTGTCAGGTGTTGATTTGAGGCAAACTGGTTTTGATTTGATTATTTATCCTCAAAGGGTAGCTGATCAATTCTGGCTTTGAACACATACTTTAAGTTGTTGATGTAATTAATAAATTACATGCTAATGATGCTTTCATTCCACTGTCAAGACAGATATATTTTTCTATTGTTCACGAGTGGAATAATTGATGCATAATGTATCATGTGATTGTTATGACGACTTTTAATAAATTGAAGTTAAAACAAACTGTTAACATTTGTTTGTGTCCTGTTTCTTGTCCCTCAAGTGGGCTCTTGCACCCTTGGCCAAGTTTGCAACTTGTGAGAAGATGGATGGTTTGGGCCCTCCAACCTGTTTATTTGGCATAGCCATGACCTCAGAATGACCTGTGAAGATGCTCAGCAAACCCATGCTTGTTGTAAGAGGCGCCTAACGGGATCGGATGGTCAGGCTCACTGACTTGGTTAACACGTCATAGTATTCCAGTTGTGTAGATGAATGCTCATGCTGTTGATCACAGGTTTGCCTTGACTTTATTATTTACAGACTCCGCCATATAGCTGGAATATGACTCAATGCGGCAAACAAAATCTCAGAATATCATGGATTTATATGATAATCCCAATCTTTTGAAGCTTGGCAACCATCTCCAACAGTAGTCTGGAGAAGTACAGCTGGACATCTCTACATGTAAATACAGTAATCTTTAAGGTGACAAACGTATGCTTTGCTAAACTAGGATTACCATCATCATATATCCAAGGGTTTATTGGAAGCTGTTCATGCTGAGCACATGCATCATCTGCTGGTGGAATGAAATGTCAGGGGCCACATCACTCGTGTTGGGAATTGGTTGAAATCTCACAATTAATGATTGGTTCATTACCAACGAGCAATCATCGACAAAAAATTGATTCAAATTCAGGTTTGTATTGCAGATAAGTATAACATGATGCATCTTGCTATTTTAAAGTGATGACGAAATTTCTTGTACATAAACTTCCTGGAATCTTCAAGACTGACTGACTGAGTTTGGTTTTACGCCGCTTTTAGCAATATTCCAGCAATATCAC
>VKKT01002831.1:97947-119676 GCA_008038995.1 Haliotis laevigata | reverse complement strand
TATATACTGATGTTTCCTTGGGAGCCACCTGATAGACAGATGGCCACCCAATTATCATAAACCAATCTTTATGATGACCATGATCAACCGATCCACATTCACCCATCTCCACGATGGATAACCGATCCACATTCACCCATATCCACGATGGACAACTGATCCACATTCACCCATATCCACGATGGATAACCGATCCACATTCACCCATATCCACAATGGACAACTGATCCAAATTCACCCATATCCGTGATGGACAACTGATCCACATTCACCATCTCCATGATAGACAACCGATCCACATTCACCAACTCAAAGATGAACTAAAACTTTTCCTCAATGCCTGTCTGAAGCCGGACATTTTTTCAAGCATTTATTGTAGTTCAGACAGGCTCCTGTTGCAATCAGACATGCATCATCACCAATTCCATACAAGATTAAACACTGATGTTATAACCATTGCCCACAAATGTACAAATGGACAATGAACATTCACCATCTCCATAACTGACAACTGATCCACATACACCCATTTCCATGATGGACAACTGATCCACATTCACCCATCTCCGTGATGGACAACTGATCCACATTCACCATCTCTAAGGTGGACAACCGATCCACATTCACCATCTCAAAGGTGGACTACCAATCCACATCCACCATCTCAAAGGTGAACACCTTCTCCATGGTGGACAACCGATGCACATTCACCATCTCCATGGTTGACAACTGCTCCACATTCACCATCTCCATGATGGACAACCGATCCACATTCACCATCTCAAAGATGAACTAAAACATTTCCTCAATGGCTGTCTGAAGCTGGACATTTTTCCAAGCATTTATTGTAGTTCAGCCAGGCTCCTGTTGCAAACAGACATGCATCATCACCAATTCCATACAAGATTAAACATTGATGTTATAACCATTGCCCACAAATGTACAAATGGACAATGAACCTGCAAACAACTGACACTCACTGAAACAAATATCGGATTAACGCAACATAAAACTCAAGTTTAAAAAACTGGTCCCTCAAGATTTCACCACCATCACAAATCTAAGCACCAAACTTGACACACACAAGGCAACTTGCAAACCTCAAACTAAACCTATGTACTTATGCAATCCTGCTGTCTGCAGTGCTGAAAGACAAGGGCACCTATAAAACAAAATGCCAAGGTCCGTGGCTGTTGTTCAGAATACATCGTCACATACATAATTACAAATCTGACCCTACATGCTGCACACATATCACACATCCCTCATACACAAGACATATTTCTTGTTTTATGGAGATTATCTGCCAACATTTCAATCAGAAACAAGAAAATACACAAATATGTACCTGTACCTTGAGGTCAAATCAATACAACTGAGAATATGAAACACTCAACATTCTTTGAAGATCTTGGTACGGTTATATGTGATTTGCCTCAACACTGAAAACAAAAATATCAACTCTACAATGAAAGAGTGGTGAGAAATATGCACATTTCCAACTGAACAAAACATTTCTCAGAATCTTTTGACAAAATATGACAACTCATCATTCACAAAAACAAACGGAAACTATGTTCCCTTACTGATAAATTATAGCAGGGTTGAACATACATACCAAGCAGCATATTGACAGATGTCAAACAGGAATATTTAATGAAAATCATGAACCAGTAATTTGTTTCTCAATGCTTCTATGACGTTGCCCAAATGTCACTTTTGATTATTTTATACTATTTTATATTACCAACCTCTGTCTATCAAAATACATTAACTTAAGTATCATGCTAAAACAATACATACCACTAAAAAGTTAAGACATTTTATTCTGTCGTACTACTGCAGTCAGTATGTCATGCCCTGATAGTGAGTTTAGTTATATGCGGATTGTAGCAATATTCCAGCAATATCACGGTGTGTGACACCAGATATGGGCTACACACCTATGTGGGGATTCGAACCTGGGCCTTTAGAACAAGCGAATGCTTTAACCACTGGGCTAACCCACCACCCCGTATGCCCTGACAGATGTATTGATAAGAAAGAATTCTTTTGAGTGGTTTATTCTCCCTCTAACACAAAGAAGACAGGGATTGTTCTGTGTGATGTGTGGGTACAGATGCTGGTAACCTTATTGATGCTTGCTTCATAACAGTATCCTCATCGCTTGAGAAACATCACACAGACAGAACAAAGATGGTGAAATCTCTAAGCCACAGCTGTCTTCACTGATACCATAGCTTCTAAAATGCTACTTAAATATATGCTACAAACATTAGCATTTTGCTCAACCAAAAAATCTGAGAATAAGTGTTTTTTCAGAAGCATATCAATGTGGTATTTATATGTTTCTTGTTTTACAGAAATGTTTTCGAGTCAGGCATTTGTTCAATTCGCCTTCAAGGTTACCCAGAAGTGCTGAAGGTCATTGGGTCATTGTATGTGATTTGAATATTCTGTCATTTTCAGGAGTTAATCATATAACATGCAAAAAGGACAAATCAATACAAAGTGTTGGGGAAGGAGTTCAAGATCTTCAGATACTGTGGTCTGACATTGATGCTCATGATCTTGATCACTGGATTGTTTTGTCCAACCAGCCAACCAACCTGATATCATGCAGTACAAGTATTGTTAATGGATCAGCTACTCTATTTAAAATATGATATGCATTTTTAGCTCAAAATAAAAAACATTTTTAATTGGGTGACCAGCCCCACGTGTCTAAATTGCTGGAACCCAAAAAAGAAAGATATAAATCTTGTAACAGGGTTTTTTTCAAATCACACAAAAATAATAATCATGTTTTTATCTGTCGGTAATCATTGTTATCTTGATGAAAATATATGAAATTCTGAAAATAATAGGGTTGTGTTTCCAATGTTTTATGCAAGTTCTCTACAAAACAGAGTTGCACCAGACTCCTTCCAGACTACTTAAAGAGGCAAAGACAGTGTTGAAGGCGCTAGTCAGCAAGTCTATATCACAGCAGCCAGCATAAACTAATACATCAAGGTAGGAAAAGCAGTGGTCGACAGTGCGAGCACCAGTCCATGCTGTACAACAGCAATCAACCACGTCATGGCTGAAATAGCTCTCCAAAGGCAGTCATTAACCACATTAACGCCCATAATATTTTAAAACAGAAAGACTGAGAACTACTGTATGATCAATCAATAATAGAAAGCTTACAGGTAGAAACGGAGAACTTCAAAGCTATACTTAAACCAAAAAAGACGCTCAGGTAACTACAAAGCACTAAGCATCAAAGGCGCAGTCAGCTTCAAAGTGAAGTGTATCTAAAATTAAAATTTGTTCAGAGAATGTACATATGTGTTACATGTAAATTCTCTGTGATAATATGCATATGTTCTAAATAAATCCATCTTGACTTCAGAGAATATGCATCAACATTGCATAGACATCTGTTTCTGTTTGTAATAATATGCATCCTACCGGTGCTGGTAATTAAACATCAGAGTGACAGCTGCCTCGTCAACGTAACATAGCCACATAAAGAAGTGCTGCAAAACAATAATCAGGACACAGGTGGGACATTCATTACACAGCCATGTGACAGAAATACAGGAAGCTGCCCAGTAACCATGATGATTACAACTAAAAAAATGACAACAAAGTGACCTATGATACGCTTATATATAAATGTTGAAAGTTTCTACTGAACAAAAACACTTAATAACATTGTGGGATACTTTTATGAACCTGATAATTTTCATGATCCTCAACTTTTTTCGCTTGGTATATGTTGTTTTTAAATATGATATTGATTGTCGTAGTTTTCGTGATATAGACAGTATTGCTAGAATTGCTCTAACATGTACACACCGTTTCAAACATCCAATGATTTTCCCATATGTATTTTTAAATCCATTGGCAGTGATTTGGTGACACTTTATCTACTAGTTTTTAAGTTAATAAATATGACTGACCAGAGCCAAAAACATACAATGTTAACCTCATCACTCAAACTTTAAAATGATTCGAGATCTTCATGAAACATCCACATACTAAAACAAAATTATTGCAACTTTCTGAATAATCAAATGAAGTGAATATAGTCTCAGGGCACAGCAAATGTCTCATGAAAATAAAAAGAGATCTTAGTCTCTAATTTGATACCTCAGTGTCTGAAGATCTGACAACCCTCCATAAACAGAAGTGTCAGGAAAATGTTGTGTGAACTATGATTGTCCATTTAGATGAGCCAAAGAGCTGCTTTTAACTATATTCCAGCAATATCAAGGAGGGGGACAATATGCTTCACACGCTGTACAAATGTGGGGAGTCGAACCCATTTCCTCCACGTGCAAGCGAACTTTTAACTACTAGGCTACCCCGCCGCCCTGCTTGATTTGGAAATTTTGGTTCCAATAGAAGAAAATCAAACAAAATATAAATATTCTTTCCGTACACCATTTTTCATGGCACTCAACATACATAGCCTATATTAATTACATCCAGAACTGCTTATTCACATTCATTTTTGAGATACAAATTTCAAATAAGTTGGTCTGAATAGGTCACTCATGAACACAAAGAGTTTTAAAGCCTTTAAGTCAAGAGGCTGATTAGAAAGGCCCCTGTTGTGACCTCCTGATAAGGGTTTGTCAGATCATCATAAGGTTAGTATCTTATCAACGTGGTCATATTGTTATGATATCATAATGATATGGAATGTCTTTTCTTTTTCTATGAAAAGCGGATCAAAGGATGTGATTTTATTGCCATCGTATGTTATTCTATGTTTGGAAAGCCTAATGAACTTCATGAATAATTTCATGAACATCGAACAAAGCACTATCATTAAACAATCTACCAAAATATAGCCATATATTTCAACATCACAACTATACCTGGATATCATCCCTGCCAAGTCATTTGACAGAACAAATAAAATTATTCGTACATTTTATCAAAATAGCATTTCTCTCTAGTGTTGTACATACAATGGCATTCAAAGACAAAAACTGACAGATCAGACTCATAAAACCTACTGATGACAAGATAACCAGCTTTCTGTGAGTACAGATATTGATATGATACAGTGAAAACGTGTTAACTTGAATTACATCTGTTTAAACTAATGTCACATAAAACAAATAACATCATAGCTTCTCTTTTTTACAGAATCATTAAAATGAGGCAATAAGTATGCTTTTATGTTGTTCTGAACAATATTTTAACAAGATCATGGCAGTGGACACCACAGATGGGCTTCAAAAATTGTACACGAGAGAACTGAACAAGGGTCTCAAGCATGATGATCAAACACTTTAACCACTGTGCTACCCTACTGACCAGGGCATAGATTTTCTAAGCTCTCTTAGCGCTAAGATAGTCATAAGTTAATGTTAATGTATCGCACTTACGACTATCTCAGTGCTAAGAGAGCTTCGAAAATCTAGGCCCAGGATGAGCAAAACCCTGTAGGCTCTTCATCATACCTCAATGTCTGGTCCCCTATCAAACCCTACATCCCTGCGGTTGTGGTGGATGTTACAGATTATGTAGATCTGATTTCAGTTTGTCATTTCTTTTTGGTAACATCTGCACTCTGCTCCTAATGATCTTCGACGACCTGACAAAATGACAACAACAGTCTCTTGAAATGTATTTCACCAAAGTTTCACTGTTTATACGAGTTCTTATTTCTCCAAACCCATAGAATAAACTAGTATCTTTTCATCATCTTTTCAGCTCTTATAACACATGAAACTATAAAATGTCTGATTTTTCAGAATTTGATTATAAATGTCAACAACCTCTGGTACTTACAATGCTGTGTGTGAAAGTTTCACTTCTTTTGGAAACATTCATGATAAAAGCATATTAGCCTTAAAACCCCCCAAAACACATGCATGGCTGTTAAGATTATGATTATTATGATAATGTTTTTCTGACATGTTGTATACTGGCAATTATCTTAATTCGAGTCTGTAAAACTGATCCAGTACTCTGAAAACAAAATGAACGAAATACGGGACAGATTGTCATTGTATGCAGTTTGATTCATAACATATAAGTATGTAAAAACCTCTGATGACAGAATCCCTCTGTAAAGAATATTTGAGTCTCCAAAAAACATGTCCAGTATGAAAATCATAAGTTAATAAAACTCAAAATGTGGTGACAGCAACTAAAGCATGCTTGAAGTTTGATATCATAAAAACCAAAATTCCTTCCTCAAGAAATTGATCCGTGAACAATAATTATGAATATCTCATATATGAACCAACCTGATAACTTCTTGCTATAAAGCTTTCCAATGTAGTAAATGTCGTATATGAGCATGGTAACGCCATGTAGGAAAAGGCATTAATCAAGATTACAGCTAAATCACGTTGATTCAGAGATACAATTATATATATATTGAAATTAAATAGAAATGTATGAAAATATGGCTTAATACCTGTATTTCAAAAGCAGAAAAGCGGTTGAGGCGTAATTTAAACAAATGTTACTGAACGTATGACTTCAGTTCGCTGATCTGTATCAATATCGGTTGATACTGATATCATTGATATTGTCTGTCCTCTCATGTCGCCGGTACCACAGAACTCACGAAGTGACTGAACACTGTATTTCATTGTTTCCACGCCAACCACAATACCGGTCCGGACCCGACTGGCGGCGCTGCTGCCAGATTCCTTGATACTCTGCATATATAGTGTGCTGCTTTCTCGTATAGACTGCACCTGATTTTGAACGTGACTTCGTACTTTCTCCATTCGACGCCCGACTCCATACCGTAACCTCCAGCGAGCTTCATCCAAAGTGTCAAATATATTTGCAGGCAGCCATCCAAGTTCTTCGGTAGGCGTGGTACATTTTTGCGGGGAATGTGGGGTGCTCAAAGATGAGGAAATAAGTGGTGTTTTCGGCGGTGATGGGTCAGAACGGTCGTCAGATTCGTCAAGGACAACAACAATATCACTAACAGACACTGCTTTCTCAGACTCCTTACTTTTGTCTTCCATGGCTTTGAGTCTGCGTTGAATTGCACAAACTATCATCTTTATAATGCCCACAATGATCCCGAACACAAAAAAGCCACCAGAACAGTATAGACTTATAAACAAGCTTTGGAAAAATGTTAATTTCAAAATATGAAAAATCTCAACTTCGACAGTTGCGCTGCTATTACTCAAAGGGTTCACAGCGATGCAAGTGAAATTACCAGCAAAATAACCCCTGAATTTTGAAATGTATAGAGTCCCGTTTTCAAAAAGAGTTACGGTAGACACGAGTATAACATTTTTGGCTTGATAAGCATGATGCGAATGATATTCTAGACCACCGTCACCAATGAAATTGAAACTGGAAGGTCGGGCAAATGTTTCTCCCCAGGGCGTCTCCCATACTATTGCTGGTGCTGGGAAACCTTCAGCTAGGCAGGGAAGATACAGGTCCTGTTGATAGGGTATAACCTGAGGCTCTGATATTAAGGATATTTGAGGCTCAGTACAGTTGAGATCTTCCAAAGCTACAGCTTCTATAGATTCCCCATATAAGTGCTGTGGAGACGAACAAACAGTTGCGTTTGGATTCATAAGGCTGGTGGTCCTTGTCGCCATTGACATCTTGAGCTCATTCATGGCACATGAGCAGTCTAAAGGATTGTTCGAAAGGTCTAAAACTGGAATGTGACTCAGAGCAGACACTGTGTCCACATGGAATGACTGTACAAGATTACTGTTGAGGTTTACCTCTCTTAGATTTAGAAGAGGTGTGAAATGTTTGGAAGAAAGATAAGTCAAGGAATTGTAACTCAAATCTAGAATCTCCAGATTTTGTAAATTCCTGAATATTCCCTGAGGCAAACTTGTTATTCTGTTTTGTTTGAGGATAAGTGTTCTCAAATCCTGAACATCTTCAAACGTGTTTTCTGAAAGACTGGCAATCTTATTGTGAACTAGGTTCAAAGTCAGCAGATTCTCCAAACCACGAAACGCATTTTTGTCAACTTTCTGTATGCCATTAAAGCCAAGATCCAAAATCTGGAGGAATATCATTCCTGTGAAGGCATCGGATCTCAACTCTGTCATGTAATTCTGAGATAAATTGAGCTTTTCCAATTCATCAAATCTTGGTGTTTGATAGGGAAGTGAGGTCAATCCATTGTGGTATGAAAGTTGTTTCAGCAAGGGATAACGTATTACGACATCCACCAAATCAGACCATGTTTTTGCTGGAGATGAGTGATCACTTCCTTCACATGACACCCAAGATTTGGAGATTTGGAGGTTGCAGGTACAGGCATCTGGGCATTCTCCTGCGCTAGTAACCAAGACGATGATGGAAAGCAAGACGATCAAGTGGAGGATTGTTTCTTGAATCTCCATCTTGTAAGTCATGTCGGTCAAAGTTGGGCAAACTGTAAGATGTTTTCTGTTTGTTTTCTTTTCATGTTGTTGTCGAAACCATCTCTGTTCATATCAGTGTCGAAACCATCCCTGTTTGTATTATGAACACCTGAAACACATCAGAGTAGAAATAATTTGTCAGCAGTGATTCTTGCTTTGAAGACAATGAACAATATGTTAGTGTGGAAAATTCAGTAACTTTGAAATGGTGTGAGGCAGTTTGGTTTAATGGTATTCCAGTTATATCAAGGCCTATGGGATCAAAAGACCACAGAGATGTAGACCATGGCAATTTCATGAAACTCAGAAATATAATCAGTATGAACTGGTATCAGGACCAAGAAATATAAGCTTATGACATGCCAGAGCATTATACTGTAAGGTGTGCCAAAGAACATTCTCCCTTGTACTTTTATAGTTGTGGTTGTACAAACTAGTATCACTCAATAGTACACTGGCAACTGAAGACACTCTGGAGGCACAACAGAGCAGTTCAACAGGAAACTACTACTTCATGTGAATTCTTTCAGAAAACGGAAAGTTGCACTAGAAACAAACCATATAACCAGAAGTGTCATGAAAATCATATTGAGTGTTACAGCAATTTGCAACCAGGTCTTTTAAAGATAGATCAAGAAAAACAGCACATTCAATTAGCTTCTTAGTGTTGAAGGTGCTATTAAGTGTACTTGTTCAATATTCGGTTTTATCGGCAGCATTTCTTCACTCATAACTTAAGACTGAAGTCCCCCAACAAGTTGAGACACATATTTTTTAATCTCGCGTTGATGAGGCAAAAGAGACAATTAAGAGTGTCGAAAGAATCACCTGACTTTGAATTCTATGGTCAGTTTAATATTCATAATGAGGCAACCACTCCACCCACGGAATATTACATACAAGTACTCCCGAAATGGGATCAGACTTATTTCCTGATCACTCGAGGAATTCGTTTGTGATTGAGAGAGCGGAACTATCTGACTCATTCGATATTTCGAGGGCCAAATCTAACCTTTCTTGCTCAGTTAAAGTTTCTATTGACCCGATATTCACCACAAATAAATAAGCATGAGATAATATAAATATTTCAAAGAACGTATACAGGTAAATACCATTGCATTTGATGCTCCATTGCCATAACTTTGACTGTAAACAGAAAGTTTTGGGTCCCAGCAGGCAAGTTTTAAAGTACTTCCGGTTCAAAGATACTACTAACCTAACAGCCTCTTTAAAACGTAAACGGCATGATTTGGCGATCAGTGATAAAGTGAAAATATGGATTGCGATAATTACATCAACACCAGAGGTTTCTTATTTTGGTCGAAGAAAAATGAAATACATGTAGATGATATGGTGGTAATATAGTTTTAGTTCTTATTTTAAACATGACGACATTCAAATAAGCCAAAATCAATTACATCATTTAGTGTTCAAAACTCTTTTAACAAGCCCGATAAATGCCCTTCATATTCCTTTTGTAAGAACCTTTAACGATAAGAAAATACCTTTTGGTACTTTGTTTGTATCAATCTTTCGAACAGAAAAGGGCATTTGAAATTTTATAACAATAACAAATCATTCGATCTGAATCTGTGATGTACAAATGACAAGAAAAAGAAAGGAATGTCACAACAAATGGCTTCTGTGACATTTTGATAAATATATATAAAAGAATAGCAAAGTATAGTTTGCTTAGAAACAGGCGTAGTTGTGGTGAAACAATATTTGATAAACTTGTATTACATATTCAACAGCATCTTTACATGTAGTTAACTAATCTTGGCTAATCTGTGAACAGTGACATGATTACTACTACAACTATCAAGAGAGTAACACACTTTCAAAATAAACATTACGTGCGTACTGACAGTTATACTATCTTTTGTCAAACCTGTGATTTAAGCTGTGGTGGTTAAATTATTATTCAGTAAATGTGTTTTTAGGAATATACTATTACCACTGTCGTACTAATTTGCAAATACGCGTTTCATAGTAGAATAAACAAAGACAATGAAATGTAAATGCAGCAACTGTAGAAATAACACAGCGTCATGAAAATATTATAAGAGGTGATAAGTCAGAGGAATATATAGTATTGGTGGCAGTAGAGGGTTTTTCCGTCGGAATTTTGCCTGTTCCGCAGCAGGAAGTCTCTTTACGTCATCGCATCTCATTATCATACGCGCACAGTCAGCCATATTTGTTATTTGTGCACAGGGGAAAATCTGCTTACCAATTTACAGTTGGCGTTTCTACGGACTGTAAGCCAATGTTGTACATATAACACACAGAAACATGGAGGATATACGGATAATATGTGTGTTAGTGACATTATTGCCGCTAATTTGCGGTTATTCAGGTGAGTATTGTGGTTCATTCCTGAACATGTGTGTGATTCCTCAAATAGTGGCTGTCTGACACATTCTCTGAATGAGTAATGAGACAGTGTCAATTAATACTACAAATTTGACCGAAGGCCGTTCTCATAACAATATTTTTGTCAAGTATGTCAGAATTCTGACAAGGGGGATGAATATACTTTAATGGATACGCTCAGTAGCGGCGTCTTTTTAGTGGAATAAACCGATGTCCGCATCGTTCCTTGTGAAATGTCAAATGGAGTTGATGGCGCGACGTAGCGCAGTTTTTGCTTGACTACAGTCTCAGTTCTTAAACTTGGATTGTGCTATGTTTGTTTTAAGGACGATAAAGTGACGTACTAGTTTATATAAAAAGAAGTGGTTACAGAAAGGTGGTATGAATATTCTTATTATTCGATGTACACTTATTATCCGAGCGATCTCCGTTTGTAACTCGATTCAGAAGCCGAGTGTGTCAGTGGTTCGAGAAACACGAGATAGGATGGGCACATTGGGAAACTCCAAATTCGTTGTGAGCGTGATACATTTTCTCTCAATCCCCATTAAACACAATGGCCAAAATGATTAGGTTTATGAAAATAATTTCAGAAATGTAGAGATTGGTTTGATTTTCACTCTCTGAAAACACAAATGTGATGTTTATGTTGTATGTTTACTTCATTTGAAACAAGTTATAAGACCTGCGATATAGAAAGTTTAAACATTGATACTGCTGTCAAATATCTATTTGAAATTTTACTATGAGAATATTCTTTGCGTTTTTCTTCGCTTTATAATAATCCTTTTGTGATAAATCATACTAAAGATTTGTGGATGTTGTAATGGCAGATTATTGTCTATTTGCTGGTTGACTGGTCACATTGTGATGTGATTAGGATTAAGATTAATTAGTAGCTAATCTGAGAGCTGTCAGAATTGAAGGAACCTTTGTTCAAGTTTGTTAAGAAGGTTAGGTGATAATTGAGCTAAGAGGATAATTAGGCTACTGTTCAAAGCAGTGCATATCACCTCCGTGTTAATACTTAAAGCAACACTGGAGAGTAATAACAATATGCTACTGTCATGAGGGGCAGTGGGGTAGTCTACTGGCTAAGGCATTAGCTCGTCACGCCAATGACCTGGGTTCGATTCCTTACATGGGTACAATGTGTGAAGTCCATTTGGTGTCCCATGCCGTGATATTGCTAAAATCAGTGTAAAACCAAACTCAGTCACTGTTGTCAAGATTTGAATATTTTTATCTTTTTAATGATCATGCTTCAAATTACTGACATGATTTATCTGTAGAAGTCTGACAATCTCATTAAGAATATAGGTCAAATGTTGAAACACTATTGATGACACATGTAGGTTTGTAAAGTCTGGATATTTTATAAACGGCAACTTCTGTTATGCAATGGGTTAACATTGATCCTTATACTGTTGGTAAGCTGCAGTGAAAGGAGAATCGAAATACAACAGCACAGTATACTTCTATCAAGAGTGAACAAATGGACCAAAATCAGCACCACAACCTCTTGTGCCATAGGTCATGCGTCACTAAATTCCACCTAAGGGTATGCATGATAGCAATTGACAACAGCAGTAACGAAAGATGATTGTTGATTGTTGTAACAAGAGGAAGAAGCTAAAGATACAACATAGCCTAGGGCAGGGGTGGAAATATCTTTAAAATTGTTATTGTACTCCGGTACAGTGGCACATGTAAAAACACTTGCCCTGATAATTTTTCCACTATACTGGCCGATTTTCTTGTTGATTTTTTAAATACACAACATAATTAACATTGGACACGGGTACAGCGTGACATACAAATTTGCTAGACCAACAGAAAAAGCACTGGACTGGGGTATCGGGCAATGGGTTATTTCCACCCGTGCTAGGGGACAAATATAGTGCTCTTAATTGTCAGGCACAATGATAGAAGGATCTATGCCTCAACTTTGTATCATAATGGAAAAAGGTTGATACTCAAAACAATTCTTGTCTTTACTTACTAACTTCTAAACATTCCACCCAAACAGTTCATATTTAAGAATGTTAAGGAAATATGTGTTATTATTCCTAACAATAGAGGTAGACTTTAGGCATGTAAGTCAAAGGCTCTCTTGTAATAACCCCAGTGTTAGAAAATTGAAAACTTTAGAAGGTCCTCGATTCAGATGCAACAGAAAACAACAAGCCACCCAGGATCCCCTCTAATGTTGAACACTGACAAGCTGTATGAGAATGTATTGATTCAAGATGCCATTGATGTCCTCCCTAATCCCTCGAAGCAAATTGGCTGTGTAGCATGTTCCATTGTTTCTACTCTGTCGGATGAATCATCGTTTAATGAGTCCTCCAAGCAGTCTCACAAATTTGATCAGTTTTATGCTTGAGTATGATTAAATACAGATTTCAGTGATCAGCAGTGTTGATGTTTTTTTGTCTTCAAGATAAGAGAGTTGAATATGAGTCAATTCAACAGTGGATGGTCCACTCACCATGCTTTGTCTCTGGTGGAAAAAAAAGCTTGAAAGAATTAAGATCTAATGACTTTCCGCCCAGAAAAACATGTCCCCCTTAGCATAGTATGATGTTCACAGAATTGTTAGTCCACAAGAATTCGTTGCAAGAACAGTGTTTGCAGGTAACATATTTTTCATCAGCGTTGTTTAATAGATCAGATAAAAATTAACAGAAGAATTGAACACTGAAAGAAATATTTCTAAATGATTGAATTTTCTTACATGTATTTGAAATCCGTGTCATAGAATTTTTAGAGGGTTCCTGGATGTTTATGATTCTGCTACTGGGCTGCACCCAAACCTTTGGGTTTATGCCCATTGACTTCATCCTTACAAGTAACTCGAACCCTGTTATTATTGATATTGCATGAAAACTGGTTCCTCTCATGCATGCGTCACATCACTTCACATGGCTCCTGTACATATTGACCAGTATCACTAACAGTGATTAAGACACCGGACAGCCGTGGCAGGTCAATACAAGATCTCCTTACAGTTTACTAATTGTTTTTATCTGGCTCAGAAGACTGGCTTCAAGCTGTTCACATGACAGGGACCTGTCCAGGACAGGAAATGTTATATTTTGTTCATAGTTACGTGGGCTGAAGAAGCCTGTTACACAAGCCCTCCTGGATCAGTGATTGGCAGAACTTGAGATAAGGGGTCAAGATATATCTGGGCCACACACTGTCAGAAACCTGATAGCTGGGGAGGGAAGCAGCACTGATGGCTTGATAATGGCTTGTGTTCCCCGAACCTTTGTCTCATGAGACTTTCCCTGGTTACATGGTTTATATAGGACAAGTTCAAAATATGATGCTACTGAAAATGAATGACAATTTATTAGGCTGATTATTCTCATTGTATTTCTCAAACATGAAGTTATGGTTTGTACTTATCATTTTGTGTTGGGTGGCGGGGTAGCCTAGTGGTTAAAGCTTTGGCTCGTCACGCCAAAGACCCAGGTTCGATTCCCCACATGGGCACAATGTGTGAAGCCCATTTCTGGTGTCCCCTGCCGTGATATTGCTGGAATATTGCTAAAAGCTGTGTAAAACTGAACTCAGTCAGTATCATTTTGTGCTAGTTTTAATGGACATTTGATTTTATATATGCAAGGACTATTTATGATAAGGATAATGAAATATGTACTGATTGAATGATTTGATCTGAAGGTCGGATGGGTCAGTAAGAAAGGAAGGTTGTTAAAAACAATTGCTGTTACCATGGATACCCACAACAGTACTTTTGGTGACTAATGTTCAAGGCATGTAGCGATTTTTATTAATGCTGTTCCATATTATTTTGAACTTCTCAAAGGACAAGAGATGAGATACGCCATTCAGAAAGTCATATCCATGGAAACAGTGATGTTTCACTCAGCTTTCAGTCATGATTGTACATATGTATCATGATACAAAGTCATTTGACTTTTCAAGTAATGATGAACCTTGTTATATTCTTCAAAATGCAAACATATTTGTTACTAGGTATTTTCAAACATTGTTTTGGGGGTTTTGAAAGTGGAGAAAACGACAGAGGGAGAAATGTATGTAGTCATTCATCTTGTCAAATATCCTGAACAAACTGAGTATTGTATAAAGACAAAATAGCTGCTCAAGGTTAATGTTTTTGAAATATATGGTCCACTGATGCTGAATGGTTGATACAAACTACCATTTCATTATTTTAGAGTGATATTCTACTTATTAGGTATGGAAAGGTTTTCTGATGTAATGATCAGCTAGATCTTAGTAAGACAAGGCTGAAGTTGAGAAAATGAAACCTACTTGCACCCTGTGCGACCTTTGGCTATAGCCTTGTTGCACCAGATTTAAACAGGTGGCTCCTGCAGCTCAATGTAGAATTTTATGTAATGCTTGAGTTTGGTATTGATGATTTAGAACATCAGTATAACAAAATTCTCCTGGCGCTAATAAGATCATTTCAACTTATTTCATAAATATTCATGACCTGAACAGTAACAGTCATTTAATCACTGTCTGTGTAGTCAACGGTCACCACTCCAAGCCAGTTCCTTATTCTGTTTCCTAACTGAAGTCTGTTCTTTGAACAGTAAATCATTAACATGTACGTGGTGCAAGCTGGTATAAATACTATTCGTCGAATCAAACCATCTCCATTAATAAATTTTATTTTTTATTCATGATCACATGAGTAGGATATTCATGAAATGTTTGAATTGTGGTGTTATTTATTGAAATGAGATCAGCAAAATGGAATATGTCCAAGCCATACAGGATAATAACCAACCTTCTGACATTTTTGATTTGGCAGTAATGAGGTCACTGGTCAGTGTCACTGAAATAACAAGTCAACATGATCAGAACATTTCAGATAATTATTTTGTTATTGTTTCACTGAATTTATGAATTTATTTAATAACACTTCAGCTGTGGCTTGTTATTGTATTCGTTATCAGTGCCCCTGATAAATCTTTAGCCTCAGGTGTACATATTCCTAAACTTAGCTAAAGAGGAGTACAGGGACAATCAGTTAAAGAGGAGCACAGGGGCAGAATTCTATCTTTGTTTGACTAAAGCATTGCTATATCTCAAAATTTACTTGGTTTCCTGCTTCCTGCTGTTTGATTTATGGTTATGGTCTGTCATGATTTGTGATTCCCAACATTAGACTCCTGTTTGTTTCTTTCAGAACCTAATGCGTTCGACCCTGTGATAAAGTCGTCTGAAGTTAATGCCAGAGGCTTTGCATTATTCCGAGGTCAGATCCGGGAAGATGAGACAACAGTTGACCTCCGACCTGGGTTATCGGCATATGATGAGGATAGCATTGGGCTAGCAAGTAAGTAGAAGACCTGGCACCATCCCCTTGTATCTTCAGCCACTGGCATCCTCAGTGGCTGGTCTATTTGTGGCAGTGGTCCTCATCCATGGTAGCCATGTTTGATATCATCGACAGGGATAGACATGGCAGTTAGTCTCTAATTCAAGAGAGGGAAACTCTGAAGGGACTGCTGGATTCTTTTCTAAAATCTAGTAATCTGCCATTGGTCATAAAAAAGCTGTGAACAAATTAATAAGCATTCACAGTGAAGTTGATCACATGAACTTGTTTCCTTCCACAATCCCATTTGGTCAGATCTTTACGCCTGCAATATTGGTGTTTGTAAATTCGGAAGGTATTCTGTGAGTAAACAGGCAGTTACATGTGGCTTAGTAAACTGTTGGGCAAAATTGGTCATAGTTTGGAAGGCCTTGTAAGTTCTTGTAGTCTTATATTCAGAGGTATACGTTGCATTCTGTGCAGTACTGTCAAGATTAGAAGACTTATGCTCAGCCATTTGAGGAGTGATGACTTGCCGATTTTTTAATACAAAGTGGGGTTGGGTGGAGTGAGCGCCTCTGGCATTACCTAGATAGTCACCTAGTAACTTTGAACATTAGTCTTTTGTTTCTGGAGACAGTACCAAATATGTGTAAACATGGTTTAATGACCGGAATGGACCAGAAATTTAAAACAGTTTTAGGATAAATTAAAACTTTTTTGTTTCAGGGCTCATCTGCAAATATAAAATACTCAAGAGTAAGAAGCGAGGAAAGATCCCGTTTGTTATTGAACTAAAGAACAAAACAACTGGTCAAGCTGAGATCCGTGTTCGGGAGAAGGAGAGGCTTGACTTTGAGAAGCGCTCCCACTACAAGTTTGAAATAATTGCCAAGGACTGTGGCGATCCTCCCCGCCTATCTGATGTGTAAGTATTGTTGCTGTATATGTAACTACTGGATTGTGTTCTGACATTACTGGGAGGTTTTTGGGTTAGGAAAAAGTTCATTGCCATCTATACCAGTGTGGATTATTACTAAGCCTGGCACAATGTTTAAGGTTGTCCTTGTAATGACCCTAATGTTATAAGTTAAAGGTAAAAGGCATTGTCAGATTGATTTACTTTAGAGTACAGTTGAGAATGAAGGACCAACTGTAATTTCAGGTGTTTTGTGTATTAAAAGCATTATCAGTTAAAAACGTTGACATTTTAGGCTAATGTAATTTCTGAATCTAGTATGAGCATCAATTAGACGAACAACTAGTCTCTGAAATGAACATATTGTACAGGGAAAGAAAAGCTCATAGTAAAAATAAATTACATATAATGGAAAGGAGCCCTGTGACTTTCTTCATTTTCTGTGGACAGCCTCTGTGGTGTAGTGGTTAGAGTGTCCTCCCGGAGAGCGGAAGATTGCGGGTTCGATCCCTGATCCGCGTCATACCCAAAAGACGTTAAAATATGGTACTTGTTGGTCCCTGCCTAGCGCTCGGCATTAATGGGTACAACAAGGACTGGTTGGCTCAGTCAGTATAATGTGTCTGTATAATGTGTCTGAGTGGGGTGATTCATGCTTCATTGGTATCTCAGTGGGCTAGCACTATAAAACCAGCTCAATTCTGGGCTAGTACAAGCAGCTACACATACACATGCATGCACGTCGTCATATGAGCGAAGTATTCTCAAGCACGACGTTAAACCCAATTTCACCTCACCTCATTTCCTGTGGAAACCTAGACTTGCCACATTTTCTAGACTTGCGGGGGCTTTCTTGGATATCTTTGCTTTAGGGTCTGTATGGCAGACTAAGCATCAATGTGAGCCGATGTTTGGAGTTTAATGACTTAATTGTTACATTGTGGTAAGTGGTCCCAGTGTCCTGGTGGATATAACATGGACATTGAAAAATGTCATGTAGTGCAAATAGCTGTAACATGATATCATAACAGGAGTTGATCTGGCTTAAATATGCTAAGCAAGTAGCAACATGGCTACGATCAACATATCAAGTGAATGCTTTTTGGAAATCCCATAGGATGCATGTTTTCGTACATCAGCATCTAATTTTGTATATTGATGAGAACAGGATGCAAGTTTCTGTGCTTTATAGGACCAGCTGAGTGTATGTTGTGTCATCATGTAGCTGAATGAGGGATGATGATGTGTCTGCAGGAAATGATACAAGACTTCTATTTCGAGACATGAATTTGGGATTTTGCCAAGTAATTGTGAAAGTTTAGGATATTCATGACGGATATTTAAACATGGGTGTTCTTGTAGAAGCATAATACTACCTTTAGAATGTAATAATTAGGCCATAGTAACTAATTAAAAGATTTTCATTGTTGGTGTTTAAGAGTTTTCACTTCACATAATGCTGTCATCCATAAGTATCAATATACATATATTGTCTGTTATCTTTCTTGGTGGTATATCTAACAAACAGTTCAGCTCAATGTGAATCAAACCAGTTGCTGTGCCAGCATGCGACTAGCGTAATCTGGTGGTCAAGCTTAATGCCTTGGTCAGTAATGGTCACTGGGTCCTGTTTCTAATGCTCCTGATGTTGATCATTGGATTGTCTTGGCTGGACACAGTTATATTCCGCAGATCACTGTCATAAGGTGGACTAAAGTACTGTTGGAAATAGAAATAAACTGTTTTTTCACATTTATATCTACAATTTAGGAAGTTAATATGTGAAAGTGTGGAATATCTGTTAAACTAAGTTCGGCCTAACTACAGTCGCAGGGGGAGGGAGATAGGAAACGTAAAAGAAGGATTTTACTGAGGAGAGATTAGTGCAGAAATGAGAAATGCAGTTTTTTTCAAAGTTCAATGCGACTTATTTGGAACTTATTTATGCAAATTAGTGTGCGATGATATTGTATTACAATGGACACTTTCTTTATGATCATTTTGAAATTAGACGTAGCTTCATTTTGAACGATAGCAGACGTAAAAAATAATAAGATTAATACTGAAACTATGAAGGATGTAGCTACCATGGCGTCTCACTATCACTATAAACAGAAACAGGTAGGAGGGGTTGTCTCAAAAGCAAAGCAATGACTGGTGTTTGGGGTCGGGCTGGGGCGCTGAGATATCAGCTAAGATAAGATAATCAATAGAGACATATTCAATAGTAACACATGAAAAAGCATAAAATATCTTTGACATGACACCTTGTGCCTGTGGGCAGCCCGGCATTTCATGCCAAGTGAGTCCACGGTCCGTTGTCATACCTGGCTGAGTGAAGTTTTGCCCGATTTTACGAGTAATCATGCTTTTCTAGATATCCTAGTACGCATCCCTCTGAACGCCAAAGTTAGGCCGATGTGGGTTATTTTGACATGCTATTTGCAATTGTGTCAATTTTAGGGATACAGAGAAACAGCCTAAAACAGTGTTTTTCTATTTCCAACAGTACTTTAGTTATGATTGTGGGGTGAAACAACAAACAAACAGTTGAAGGTTAATGTACACAGAAGCCTTGATCAATTGTGTGGTATATGTATTGCTCCTTTCATGATTTGTTTCCAAAATTAGATGACAGTTTAACAATTCAGCTATTGTAGTCTGATTCTGCTAACTTGAAACGTTGATTGATTTAACTTTTTGAAGTTCTTATTAATCCCTTGATTTCATAGAGAAAACTTAGAGTGTATGAAAACACGTCTGACAATGTTTCAAGACCTGTTGTAATTGCAAACTTTCCTTGTTGAAGTGTTTGTTTTGCAGAATATTGTAAAAACTAAATTATTTAAGAATTTTGCTTGACATAATGGATACTGGCATTTATTCAAATTTGTGACTTTCCTGTTTTCATTATTTGGGATCGATCAGTATTAACTGGTCAGTTGCAGTTCAGACTGAAACAATACCTCGTCAGATTCAGTATCTATTCATATTTCATCAGTTATGATGCAGTAGAGACTTACAGGAGGATGTACTTGATCGATGATAAGGCAGAATGTCAGATTTGAAATGCTTTTCACTAAAGATTAATCAATACACTTCCTTGTCATACAGTGTTAGCTGGTCTTTTTATTAATATCCATGTATAATCAATAATGTGTGGCAGGTTGTGATGTACATTTTGTGGCCAACATTTATCAGTCTTTACATATTGTTGGTATTGATTTGGCCTAACATCAATGCTGGTTGTTCATTGTAGCTGTCAGCAATGTTTTATATAAAGGAGGTCCCAAGCTTGAGGATTGTTCCCATAATATTTAAATCTATCAACCACATAAATCTTTAACTTCTAACAACAGGGTTGTGGCCAGGGCTGCTTGACTTGTGAATGGTAAATTTTGAACACCAGAGGCAGTATTGTTCATCGCTGTACTGATTGCATTGTTTTTCCTTTTCAGGGCTGTTGTTCAGATCAAAGTGAAAGATGTTGACGAGTTTGCCCCAACGTTTGAAAACTCATCCTATTTTGCCACAGTGCAAGAAGGCAAGATGTACACCAGCATCGTGTCTTTACGAGCATCTGATGGAGACAGGTCCGCGGATTACCAGGGAATCTGTGACTATGAAATCCTTACTCCGGAAGTTCCATTTGAAATCGATCATCAGGGAAATCTTAAAAACACAGAGCCTCTGGATTTCAATATTCACCGAAATTACATTCTTAAAGTTGTTGCCAGCGATTGTGGCAAGAAAAGATCGAAACCTGTGTTCGTGAACATTGTTGTGGAGGAATTATGCCGTAGTGGTTGGCAAGATGTGCGGGACCATATTCCATATGTCGCAGGAAGTGGTAGGCAAAAAATTGCCGATCATGCTCGTCTTCAACTTTGTGAAGAGGGATGCACACCTGAAAAAATAGCTGTTAGGATGACCCTGGCAACCAAACATATCGGCAAGGGCTGTGATCGTGATACATATTCTATTACATCTCAGAGAAAACTCTGTGGTAAGTATTGCCAAGGGAGATGGAGATATATTTTGCAGTGGCCTGTTAGAAAAATGGAGGCCTGTGTTTTGTTCTTTAATCAGGCAGGATATGCTGGAGAGAATTGGATTATGTGTTATGAGACAGTAGAGTTAACCGTTATTGTGTAATGAGCTAGTTCTGGGAACAGCGCCAGTTGGATCAGAACTGTTGAATTTGACATGTTGGAAGTACAAAGGGTCACTACACAATTCATGTCCTGAGTATAGAATAGACTGTTTACTTCATTCACAATTCAGTTTTGGGTTTCTATTATCATTCAAATTCTGTAAGTCCATGTATCAATTGTAAGTTTTGTATTATGGTATCATTAAGTTCTGTAGTATCTTTATTCTGTTTTTTTTGTTTTTAGTTGGTTTAGACTCACTAAAAGGAACACCATGAAACTACACAATTGTCTTGGGTCAAACTGTCTTTCAGATTTTTCTCTACTTTCTTGAGAAGTGGGGAATAATTCACATAAAAATCTTTCATCTAATAAACCAAAAGAACTTTATGAAGTTTCTTTTGGTGTCACTTTGCAACCACCATACTTCCATCATAGTGTTCAGTGTTCACGAATGTGTTTCAAAGTCACAGGACATTCGGTCCTGTAAGTTTCAGATGTCTGTCTGACCCTTTGAAAATGCACAGGACCCATGGAATAAAATTAAACACACATTTCAGATTTAATATTTCTTAT
>VKKT01002831.1:77149-91471 GCA_008038995.1 Haliotis laevigata | reverse complement strand
CCGCCGCCATATAGCTGGAATATTGCTGAGTGTGGCGTAAAACTTAACTCACTCACTCACTCTAAGGTTTATTGTGTACTTCGATATACTGTGTTATAGTCGCCATAGTATTATTCAGTGTATGGTTATCAATGAGAAATTTCCATTCACCTTTCAAGGACAGTCTCTGAGATCACTGAATAATTCAATAAAGAAATATCTAATCTGTAGGGGCAACAGTAGGTTGTTGGTGTATGTCTGTGAAAACTTATATGACTTGGAAGGAAAATAAGTTTCCTGGAAGTTAAGTTTATGGAGAGGAAAGGTAAAATTTGATCATGTATGGAGTGTTTGGAAGAGAGAACTCTGTGAATGATGACGAAAGGTACAGTTCAGAATATTTGTTGTTCTAGTGTTGAGTATGTTATGAAATCATCTGACCATTTTGCTTGTGACAGATATGAGCCGCCACCACTACTCCCTGTTTGTCCATGGAGAGAAGTTTGTGTTCCTGATGCGCCGTGAAGCCACATCCCCAGAGGAGATGGAGATCTTCAAGCCTGCCGAGTGGAGGTGGCACATCCCCCAGGTCAATGATGGAGAGTGGCACCACTATGCCATCAGTGTAGACTTCCCCGAGGTGAGCGCTGGACACAGTCCAAACTTCATGGATTTCTTTGAATGGGTTCTGTAGCATTTGGTACGACAATATGTGAGAAATAGTGTGTTTTGTCCTAGTTTGGATTCAGTGTCTTGTGAAGGTTTCGCTATGCTTTTTCTTCTGTGGTGGTTGCAAATTGTGTATACTAGTGTAAAGTATAGATTTTTGTGCCCTTAAGTATTGCAACATATCCATTGTGGTTTTAATATATGTTTTTGAAATAAAACTAATTTTGACTCTGTACCTACAATGATTATTAATGCAGACTTGTTCTCGTCACTATATGGCTGGAATAATGCCAATGTGACGTAAAGCCCAACTCAACCCATCTCAACCCAATCCATTGGTTCAAGGGCCATGCTAAGCCAGTGTGTATGAAAGATTCCTCATTGAGGATTGGATGGTTGTCAGGTCTTGCTTGTCTCTGTGTCCCTCCTTCACAGAGTACATGGATCTTGATCAAGCACTGTTTGTCAGGCACAGACTTGCTGTGGTTGGAATGGAGCTGAATCTGACAGAATACATGCACAGGCCTGCCCATAGAATAGTTTCGGTAATGCTTTGTTTTCAAACAACAATGCTATCAATTTATTTTTCTGTCATGATATCTGTAACATTGGTTCTTCAGGTTCGTCTGTACATTGATGGAAAACTGCTCATTCCTGACAAGACAAGTCTGGAGATTGTAGATGACTGGCCACTTCACTCCTCCCACAAAGTCCACTTCACCAAGCTCACAATCGGAGCCTGTTGGCAGGGTAAGCTCTTGTCCAGGCATCTCTCACCAGTGTCCTAATTTAGGGGGTCCTGGGGTCATTCAGGGTCACTCTTGTAGCATTTGAATCAAGGATCCTTCTGAAAAATGTTATAACAAGGACTGGAATATTGGTATCTGATTATGTGCCTTAGTGGGGCAACTCTTACTTGACAATGGTTTAAGAATCTATACTGAAATGTTGCATCATATATAGTAAAGAAGTTGTCATCCATAAAGTATCTTACTTTCTTTTTACCGAGACCAGCTGAATAATTACTGTGTTTATTTACTTGTTGCCTTGTTCTGGTGTTGGATCTAGTTTGTGGTTTCGTTTTGTAGGAGGAGAGAACCGATATGAGCATCACTTCCGTGGTTACCTGGCTGGTCTGTCTTTCTTGAAGGACAAGACAGAGAGTGATCGGGTTATCAAGTGCCTCAACAACTGCAAGGAGAACCTGGACTTCCATGCTCTCAATGACATGCAGAGTGGAACAGTAAGTTGACATTATTCACTCTTGCCTCTGTAGCGTACATGATGAAACAATATATGTGATCATTCTATGATCATTCTTATGTCAATAGGAAGGAGAACTAGTTTTATGATTTTCACCACATTTATTGGAATCTGGTTATGAGACAACCCAAAATGATACCAAATTTTATGGATAGGTTTAGAATCAATACCAAATCGAGGCTAAATATTGCTTAGTCCAAATGTGACTCTCAGCATCTTTGGTACTAGATTTCAGGGTTATTATATAAACTATTATTACCTCAGTTTCCTTGTCTCAGACAGACTTCTGACTTGAGGCTATCATGTTCAAGTAATTATTTGTGTTTGTCATTGCAGAGTGTCAGCTTCAACAGTGAGATGACAGAGTTCAGCATCAGCGGCCGTGACGTCACGGAGGTGGAGAAACTGATGCGGGAGGTGACCTACGTGAATGCTAGAACATACCCTACTCCCGGACGCAGGAACCTCCAAGTTGAAACCACTATTGTGTAAGCACTGGAATATTCACCTGTCTATAATGTAGTGTTACAGATGTGACCCACATGTACCAATGTCTTGTCTTTTCCTGGATTGACCTTAAATAGTAGTGACATTAGAAAGTTGTTGGAATGCAAAAGAAAGAATGCTGTTTGTTTATATCGGAAACATTTGAACGCATATATTAAGGTATTCGATCTGCTTATGCATTTGATTATATCAAGTTAGTAAGATCGTTTTCAGGACTCTGATGTAGGCAAGTTATGAAAATCATGGTGTTAATAATAATAATGTGTCCTTTCATTTAACTCTACACCTCGAATGCTCATAGTGCTAACAATGAATAGCACAGCACATTACCCTGGATAACCCAAGCTGCCTGTTAGGTGCTAGAAGGTTATAGTGTCATGACTTTAGTGCTCCGGGTACCCTCTGAAGGGTTTAAATCATTATTAAAATAGAAATTTACTTATCCTATCTCACGGTATGCACCTCTCTTCTTCTTCTACGACCATGTGTGGAAACATGTCATGTCTTTAATCCCTCAAACTGTTTGGGGGCATAAGCGTTAAATGACAAAGATAAGGCTGATGCAATGTACCATGAATCATTCAGTGTGGCAATGGTTCTTGTTTGCAGCTGTGATGGAGCCCCCAGGCAGCTGCCAACCATTGAGAGCTACGTAATGGTGCAGGAACCTCCCAAGCCAATCATCACCATCGGTGGCGACACCAACCTCACAAGACTCATCTACCAGTTTGAGCGGGGTCTCCGCATCTTCCAGGACGTCCACATCTACGCCACACAGCAAGAGGAGGACATTGATGTTTCACCTCTGGAAGATGATGAGGACAAGGCTACAAAACTTGCATACAAACTGTCCAAGTCCATGGTGCATCGTAAGTAGTTAGCAGAATAATCTTCACCTCTCAGAAAGTTGTCATCTAGGAGCAAAACGTTCATTGTATGTGAAAAGTGATGATGAACTTTGTGAAGTTCTGAAATGCTTAGAGTCTGAGATGACCCATGTGCCTTAAGGCTCTGGAATTCACAAGTTTGAATCCAAGAATTATGTTCATTATGTTTCCAAGTTTGTCAGCACTGTACAATCTTGTGCTTTACAGAAATAGCCAAAGTTGGACACATGTATTCCTGTGGTATTTCCTCCAATATCAAGTTGACAACTGTCGTAAAACTGATGCACTGTTCAAAGCTGCATTAAATAAAACTCACTCGCGTTCAGTGATAACTGTTTGAATTGTCAGCTTGAAGACTGATCTGACTTTTGTATGTAAACGTTTCCAGAATCTACTGAAGCCAAGACCAACCTGAAGGATGGTATCCTGATTGACTCCTGCACCATCCAAGCCGACCCACCACTCAACCTGTTCTTTGAGCACCTGTCTCTGCCCACACACATGATGGAGAATCTCGGACTGGAGTGGAGTGAAACCAACGATGGTGTTACTGTCACAAGTATGTCAGACTCCTCATCCACGTAACCATGCATGTAATTGTTACGCAGTGATCGGGGAGACTTGAATGTGGATTGGTTGTGAACGTGGTTTAGACATACCACGACATGCTGAATGAGTACCCCTGGATAAGATGCGCCTTTTGTAGATTATTGCAGTAGATGCTGCTGACATGGATATTTGTGTGAATTGTTTTCTCGGCTCTCCGAGAGGCTAGTGCATCAGTGATAAAGAATACGACTTTATGGATATCAACCTGACGTTGCTGTATCCAATAAACAAAAAAGTTGTTATACATGAAGTTGTATGCTTCATTACATTTGTATGGTCATTGGATAATAGTATTGTGTATTTATAATTTGAGATCTTTCAAGTAATGTTTTTAATGAATAGGCATTTAGGGTTTGCAGAAATCTGTCTTACCTAACTGGAGAAAATCGATTGATATTCGTAGGAATATTTAAGTTGTGACTTTTTACAGATGCTGACAAAATGGAGCGTTACATTGGTGTGATCCGCAACATCCACTACTACCACAACCAGCCTGACATCCTCAACAGCCGTACACTGACCCTTTCCTGCTCCTCACAGAACCAGAGATTTGTCTCCAACAAGTTCACCGTCAAGGTAAGTCCACCTCCAGATCCTGTGTTTTTGTTCTGTGCAGGTCACTCGGCTATTGTTTGTGACAATCTGTGACTTCATCCTCATGTGTGAAGCCATGTCTACAGGGTCGCCTCACTGACTGAGTGGATACAGTGTTTGCAAGGCGAGTCCAAGGTCAGGATTTGATCCCTTGTTGTGTAATAAGAAAAGGCAGGCTTTTGAAATCGTGAAATCTGGAAAAATGTGTCTGAGTGGTCCATGTGTCCTTTAAATGTACCATGGTATCTTCATTGGCTAGCGGGCGGTGGGGTAGCCTAGTGGTTAAAGTGTTGGCCTGTCACGCAGAAGACCTGGGTTCGATTCCCCACATGTGTACGTTGTGTGAAACCCATTTCTGGTGTCCCCCGCCGTGATGTTGCTGGAATATTGCTAAAAGCGGCGTAAAACCAAACTCAGTCAGTCNTTGGCTAGCACTATTAAACAGTTATTTGGATACCTACAAACACACACATTGCTGTATGAGTGCCAGCATCATAAACACTTGAAGTAGCCCCATCTCACCTAATCATGTCTGGTGAATTTCTTTGAGTAAGATTAGCTGATATTTTGTTGAGAATCTACTGACAAAAGCCGCAAGTTGGGACTTGAAGACTTAAACATCCTTATTGTGGATATAATCTTAGGAATATATATGGCTGTGTTTATGACAGTTCAGTTATTACCTAGTCGGAGGTAATTATCTGATTCTTCATAATCAGTGGATACTTTATCTTTCAATGGCCTTAAAGCAGTGGCAGGTAAAAGTGCACACACAGGAGATATTAGAGATTGAAGTCACATCCACACTTTCGTCTTTTCATGACTGTTTTCGTTGAGGCATCTTGTACGTGTTTATATAAACAACATAACATTATCTTCTGTTGAACCGACATGACAGGACACAAGTGTTTTTATTTGTTTGGTGTCAGAGTTGTAGGGTAGTTAAGGAAAATGACCAGACTGCTGAGCATATCAGTGTAATATTATTTCACAATGTGTAACAGACAATGTTCAAGGAAACCATTAAAAATCTTGGTCAGCAACATAAATTGTGAATGCCTTTTTTGGTGTCTCCTGTGATAATGTTTCTGAATTATTCCCCAAAACGGTGTAAAACCGTACTGACTGAAATGTCACCCTTTTCCTATGTAAATGTTATGGCCCTGATGTGAATGAATTCTGGACCAACTATGAGGCTGATATTTGGTCCCAAGTCTGCACCAAACATCAGTAAAATTCCCAAATGTGATTGTCAAACTCCTCAGTGTTTATATTGTCGACTTTTGCAATGTCTTAGTTATGGTGACAGGAAAAGTAGTTGAATTTTACTCCATGCAATGACAACATAATTATTGTAGCTTTGAAAAAAAGAACATTAGAGAAACAAACATTTTGAACTGAACAGTTCTATTCTAACATTGCCGGTCTTGGGCACTTACTGTTTTGTGTCTTACATAAATCCCTGGGGTTAGTTTTGACTTCAGTTCACCTAGATTCATTAGCTGGTTGTATTACTCTAAACAGGTGCCCTTATTGTCAAATGTCACTCAGTGTTGAGTGGAGACTCAATAGCCAGCCCTATGTAAGCCAGGCTGTGTGCAACATAATAGCATGTGTCAGGGTCTGAGCTTCTGTCAATCAGCCCAGCTAATCACCTGCCTATTGTTGAGGGCTGCTTGACCTAATTGCCTGGAGTGGCACAACTCAAAAGCTGATCATTTAAACCCAGGTCATCCCTCTTATTGCACCGACAAGCACCTCTTTATCCAGGGAACACTGAATTATAGACCGCCACAGCAAAATTGTCTTGTTGGCATAATCTCTGTTTTTAAACATGAACACTTTGGCTGTTTTCATAATTTTGGTAAGGTTATATGTATGGACTGTAGGAAAGAGTTCCTTGCGTACCCCCTGCCTATGTTTGGGATGAGCAAGCACTATAGTTTAGTCTATAGTTTAAAGTTAAACATTAGGTGGGGCGTACCTAAGGAACTCTTGCCGGAGTGTATCTGATTTGCAAAATATTGTTTCGTACAAGTAGTGTGCTTCAGATAATATATACACATGTATTTTGAGATATTTGTGTTTGAAAATAAGTCAAGTCTAGTTTGGCTCTTTTTATGTGAAGAGACAACACCTCTGTGGCAGACAATGTGTTTGTAACAATGTTTCAGGGCTACTTTGTTCCTCATCATCAGGTGAATGGTTTATACCAGAATCAGCTGATGATTGGGCAACAAGTAACCCTTCCACATTATTTTTAATAATTTTGTTACCTATGAACATGTTGTCTTCTCCCAACTTGTCAATGCCTGTCAGAGATACATTGATAACAACTTCTTGTTTATTGCATAGAGTGACCATGGCTGCATTATTTGTTGTTCTTACTCTCCACTCCTCCTGGACTCAGTTTAGATGTGTGCAGCTTGTTACCAAGTGTCTGGGTTCCATTCCCCACATGGGTACAATGTGTGAAGCCCATTTCTGGTGTCTCCTGCCGTGATATTTCAGTATTAAACTCACTTAGTTGTATTCACTATAAGCTTGATAATGGTGTAAGAATCTACATGGGATCATTGTTCTGTGCAGTTAACAAGAAGTTATCAATGTAAGGAAGGATAACAATGTATGGATGAACAACTTCTTTATTGCTGTGAGGGCGATGTTTCGGTGTAGGTTCTAACACAGTTATCAAGCAAGATATTGTTATCCTTCCTTACTGCTCCAACCTCTAAATGCCTCTCAAAGAAGTTATCAATGTAGTTGTTTGCTTCATTAGACATTGTATTCTGTTATGTTGACTTTCCTTTGTTTACTGATAGCTCTGAAAACCAACACTTCTTGTACAGATGAGACCTGTGAAGGTCTAGGTTAGAAAATTGGCCTTCAGTAACCAATGCTTGTCGTAAGAGGCAACTTACAGGATCGGGTGGTCAGGCTCGCTGACTTGGTTGACACATGTCATCGGTTCCCAACTGCGCAGATCGATGCTCATGTTGTTGATCACTCGATTGTCTGGTCCAGACTCGATTATTTAGACCTCCGCATTACAGCTGGAATATTGCTGAGTGCGGCGTAAAACTAAACTCACTCACTCTTGTACAGATGAGCCTGCTTTTTATCATGGCTACAATGTGTTCCTGTTTCAGCTGGTTGCTGTCCACGAGGTACCCCAGGTCAAAGCTCATGCCAATGCTCAGCAGGCTGCAGCCTCTGCCCCAGTCAGGAACGCCCTGGAGAACGTCAAATCAGCCAGTGCTCAGCAGTTTGTGGCTACCTCATCCAGTAAGTACCGAACTGCCTACCACATTATTGTTGAACAGAATTGTTAGGTGGTTTAATCATATTTTTATTTCCAAAATACAAGAAATGGGTATCAGTGAACAAGCCAGCTTATGCAAACACCTTTCCATACAACATAGAAGAAAATGTAACTGAATTTTGAAGTCATTTTAATTATCATATTGCAGTCATTGAAGTTGATTTAACTGTGTTCAGTATCCAGTATCCTGGTGAAGATCTGGGTTAGCATTGATGTTTATGCAACTCAAGCTTGTAATGGACAACTGAAAGGATCAGGTGGTTGACTTGATCATTGATTTCCCCCATTTGAATGGAGTAATGCTCTTGATCAGATTTTCTGGTCCATACTTGATTATTGCTGTTCCCCGTCATGTAACTGGAATACTGCTGACTGACTTAAAGCTTCTCACAGCAGGGATTGGGGCAGAGAACTTTGACAATGGGCCATTTTCAGGATTAGTAGCCATTTTCTGAATGTAGAATTGGCCACTGCCCTTGTATCAATAGTAAACTTCAAAATTTTAATGGGCCTTTTTTTATTCTAATGTGCAAAATGGCCCATGACCCCTGCCTTTCCCAATCCCTGACACAGTGTTACATATGAAATTTGAATAATATCTGTTACTTTTGACGATTGTCAGTTCATTTTTCAAGCTGAATAGCTCTTGAGCATATTGAATACCACTGACTAGTCAAAGCCCATTTTAAATATTCCTCTGTATCTTGCAGACTTCGGCATGGCAGCCATCATCGTTGTCTGCGTGGGTTTCCTCCTCTTTATGATCATCCTGGGAGTGATCCGCATCCGGGCAGCACACAGACGTACCCAGGTTGTGCAGGTCGATGAAAAATGTGAGATGGAATGGGACAACTCAGCACTCAACATCACTGTCAACCCCATGGAACAAGAGGTGAGGCACCAGGCTGACTGGTCTAGGGGAGATAACTCTGAACACCTACCTCAACTATTTCACTAAAACTTGATATAGACTTTTTGGAAATGATTTTAGCATTTATCTCGAGTTAGTTCTATATGTTGTGTTTCTGGCTTCCAGGTTTTTGATTATGAAGATAATGGAATGCAGTCATTGAGAGACGAATCCGACAGCGACGATGATGGCAGCAGTTTCCACGATGATGGAGAAAGTTCTGACGAAGAACCACCGAAGGTACCAACAAACGGACAGGACTTGGAATGGGACCATTCAAATCTTGGATTTTGAGAGACCATTCTATTATTATACTGAAAAAAAAATCTCTTTGAACTAAAAGGCTTTAATTGTGAAATTTAGTCAAAGATACGCGCTCGACTGGGCTTGATCCACCAACTCACAAAGTCGATACATTTAAAAAAAGTCAAAGTGTGTCTGCCGCAGGGCAAGGACTGAAACGAAAGTGGTAACATTACTGCTTCTGATCGACTGTGCTGACTGATGAATGTGAATACAGTTCTAGTATAATGGTCTCATCACTATGTATCCAACGAACTGCCGTCATTCTCCGATTGCAGCTTATCCTGTAGATATCCCCTGTGTCGCTTCTTCATAGTGTGTCTGCCTGCTTAAATTCAAGTGTTTGTTCGCACATGTGTCCCCTCTTGCAATTGGTTGTTCTCGTTGGTTCATATTATGACATTATTATGAGTCTTATTATTAATTATTGTACACTGTGTGATAATTATCCTATGAAACAGGACAGTTATTTCTAAAGCATTATACCAGACTTGAAGATTTTAGATGTACATTTTGTTGACATTCCGGTTTGGTATAGTGTGGCTTTAGAAATTTGGATTTTAAATTTTAAATTTTAGACTATTTGTGTCTTATATCCTTTTTATACATGTATTAGGAAGATTTTTTGTGGAATAATGACACTTCATTCTTTTCTTCTACGGTGCAAAGTTTTGTGAAAAATATTGTCACTACACACTGTGAGAATTTACTTTGTTACGTAGTTGTCGTATAGAGTGATATCAAGAAATGTGTTAAGATATAAGTTTTAGATTGTTGTGAATACACTGTGAAGATATTCGTATGATTACTATCTAGATGCTCGGAAAAGGGTGATTTGGTTGTGAATACCCCATAATGGAATCATTAGCAATGTTCAGAGATGTAAACCGCACCCTTTTCAGTGTATCGTAAACTATATGGTTTTGCTAGATTTTCATGAAGCAGTGAGTCATACCTTGATTTTATCATCATTAGCTAGTTATCATTGACGGTTTGTTGTCATGTGTTAGTTTCTGACCTATAATCACAACGTTAATTAATTTATTGTAGATTTTAAATAAATCACTGTAGCCTGAAATTATTTCAACAAAATATTCTGCAATGTAGCATCTATACTTTGACAATATTTGGTGGTAGTATTTGAAGTTACTGATGCAATTAGACTGTTACTAATAAACTAATCCTCATCCGATAAAATACTTGTGCCAAAAAGTTAAAAAGTCTTTGGTATCATTGGCTCCATACAAACTTAACATTAGACAGGGTACTAGTTGGAATGTAGGATTAGTCGGTGCTCCAGATCATTATGTTAATTGTTAACTTTAAAAACTTCAAATGAAATCATCCTAAAGTGCTCTCTGCTTCATGTCGGGCCAAGGCTAAAGTTGTCTCATTCCCCAAATCCTGAAATTGTGTGTCAACACCTGGTGCTTTCTTTGATTTTTCTTCACATGCTTTGCTCATCAAATTTATATATTTCTACCACTTTTTGTCTTGTGAAATTTGTATCTTAATTTCTTTTTCAACATTAATGGTGTTCATTCCTTTTCTACTGCCAAGTCTAGAGGGGCATCTAGGATTTTGGTTGTTTGGTTAACTCTAGAAACGGGTTTTCACTCAACGAAGTAGATCCCCTTTCTTACTAGCTCTTCTCCCTACAGTAAATGAATGATCAAATTTTGAAAAATCAAAATATTGACCCCTGACCATTCTTGGATGCCCCCCTGGTTCTGCCGAAGTCTCAAATGAAAATGGAGAAACTTGAAGATTGCCATGTTGGGATTGCCGTAGATTTACAGCTGCTGTTGAAAATTATTTTTGGCCAGTTCTAAAATATTATATATAGTGAAAACTGAAAGCTTTTGATACATTTACCAGCTTTTGCTTGTTGATTTTTGTGGGTAGTAAATGGTTTAGGTATTAAGTCAGTGATGAAGGAGTCACAGACATGTCCTTGCCTTTATTTGAGATGTGATAGACAACCATTTGATTTTAAAACTTCCCGACATGGCACTATCTTGTAGTGACATAGTCTCACAGGTCTTTCAGCTGGTCTCTGAAAGCTCCCGTCACTCATATGACTACTTTCTCCTTGGCCCCGATTAACTAACAGATACGTGGTTGTGCAGGAGGATCGTCATGTCAACTGTGTTTTGCATTTGTATATATTGTCTTCCTGTCAATAAAGCCAACCACACATAAGCTGAGTCTGGTTTTCTTATCCATTTACAGGGACTAACAACCTAACAACTTGCATGCCTTTGAAATGCAGTAATCCCAAGTCAGCTCGAATGGTCTGTCCTTGGATTGCTGGAAGAGCCTGTATGACAAGTACAGCTCTAACTGAATTAATTTTCTTTCATGAAGAATCTTGGATGTAACGTTTTGTGTTCCTGACGAATCTATTGGGAGAAAAGTGGAGTAGGTTTAGAATCGCCCACACAACTTCTTGTGATGGTCGAGGTGAATCTCTCGATGATGCATTATGAGCTGAGGCTACAAGCTGTTTACTTGGAAGCAACAGCACTGAGGACTCTTTGCGTGGAGTACCCTGGAATACCCATTTCCAGTCTGTTTAGACGTTGTCATTAGTGTCGTGTGTGTGTCGAACTGAAACTTGCCCTCATTGTGTGGGGTAATCATTAGCTGACTGAATATGTCCGCTGTTTGGGAAGTGACTAGGTTTTTGAACCATATGAATCAAACAAGCCCACTAGTCATCTTTAACTGCCACGACACTGCACACATTACCTTAGGACAGTTATTGGCTGCACTGAGCGATTTCCTCAATCAAGTGACATCAACTTCGATTAGTAATTATAATCTCTTTTATGATATGGATTTTCTTTGGTAATTGCCAGTCAATGATCTGGCAAAGAAACCCATACTGAAGGTTGAGAACTTCAAGGGACAATTCCACTCCTAATTAACTGGGTGGATTTCAAGCATAGACTGTTGGATATTATCGTTTGGCTAGGCGCACATAGTTTGAACCCAGTCTTGAGGATACACATGATTTACATTCTTCTGAAATAAGAAACCCCACATAACGCAGCTTCAATGCACGTCCCATGAGAGCATTCCGATCTGGAATGAGTCCAACCAACATTGAAAGAAACGTCTTGAAATTATCAATAAGAAGAAAACAACTGGGTTTTAGGAAAATGGAAAAAGTGGCAAGCTGAGATGTATATGACCGTACATTCTTTGTGTTTGATTTATTGTTGTGCTGAAAAGTCTTGACATTTAAACTGGGCGAACCTGAATTCGAAACCCCTATCACAGGTCCCTTGCATGTCTTGTTGGCGCACTGTTTATGCACCTTCCTCAACTAGACAACCTATTTCCTTGACAGTACATGAGTGGTTGCCCTTCGTCTGCTTTGTGGCAGGGAAACTGACTGGGGAGGAGAAAAGGGTAGATCGAGAACATTGAAGAAAGGATTATGTCATGAAAACAGACCTCAATAACATCGAACAGATCTGTATTTGGGTTTCTAGTTCGCTGTTTACGGACGGAAATCGGATCCCAGCATCCACTCTACTGTGTGGTAGCGGAGATAAGTACCTAGATCCATCTCTAATCCCCTGGCAGACATTTCCGACAAAATGGTCACGGGCGTATTAACTTTAGGACGATTTGATAATAGTCATCTTTGTTTCTGTTTAACGTTGCACTCGGCAATATCACAGCGAAATTACGTCGGTCTGTTTATAATTAGGTCTGGACCGGATATACCCGCGATCGATATAACAACGTCTTCGTCACCGGGTTCGATTATAAAAATATAAGCGATAATTCTGTTGCTTCTTACGGCAAACAGGTTGCTTGGGACTGACTCCAACCCAGAATCCACACAGGGCCTTGCTTAGACAAATATGATTCACATATTTTACGCGAGTCATTTTGGTTTTAGCTAACCCATGTGTAGAACACTGCACCGAACCTGGAGCAGATTTTACTTGCCGATTGTACAACACAGTCGATCGACGTGATAGGGCGATGACGGACGACTACAGCGGTGTTATATACTGTTCGATCACCGAGAGACGACAGACCAATAAATCAGGACAAGACACATTAATTACATTTTTTATTGTATGACATCATTAATCTAGTCACAGTTGACACAGTCCCTGATTTATCCATCAACAGACCAACAAGGTTCTTGTCGGATGAGCCTCGGCTTTCCGAGGGTCGTTACTTTTACGACAACCTTGTCCAATAGACAGTTCGTTTCATGAGAACCTAGAATGTTTTCGTTACACGTACCTGAGAATGTTGTAAATATACTTCATCCAATTCTGTGTTGTACACGTATAAAAACATCACCGATATATGTAGTAAACATTTTGTGGTTCATTTAAAAAGCTTATATACTCAATCACAAAAAAAAAATCCACGATGTTACGCTTATTAAGAACGACGTATGTGTCAACTCCTCTATTTTTCACCCAACAGGCCTTATAAAGTTTGAAACCAATTGAAATTCAATTTAGTTTTTTTAAAGGATTGTCTTTTATTGTGGTTTGATATATTCATCATTTTCAAGACTGAAAGAAAATGTTGATGCTTGACTTTCTTTTTGACCACTCCACCGTAAAACTGAATTAAGGTATGATTATACAAGTTGTGCACTGTAGTATTTTATATTTATTTCATATATACAAACACTGTGTATTGTGAGTGGTTTGTATAACATCGAAATTCACTTGGTTAAAATGACAAGTCACTGCCCTTGTCTTGATAGGATGTGTATCGATAATTATTAGAAAAGCCGTAAGGTCAATGTCTTCATATTATTTTTCATTTTTTGATATAGTCATGAAAGTTATTTCTGTGCTTGAGTATATAAGGGTTTACATGTATATTTTATAGAGGCCCTGTAGTTTTCTAAAGCTCTCCATCACCTCTGTGAAACTTACTTTTACATTCTTTCTGCATTGTCAGTCAACTTAGCGGACACAGTTAAAGTCGTGCATAGATTCTCAGGATCATTCCTACATCGCATTGTATTCATGCTATTAATATTCTAACTTGCACAAGCACTTGACTCTGAAAGATGTAATAAAATATATAAATGTAGTAAAATATTTATGTTATGTATGGAGACCGCTTCCGTTCAGTTGTGGATAGAGCAGGGAGCAAAAGGTCAGTGGTTCAGTACCGCCTCGTTGGTGTAGTGGATAGAGCGTCTGTCCGGAGGATGTAAGATCACTGGTTCGATCCCTGCCTCCCGTGTGAGTAGTGGTGGTGGAATTGAGTTTAACGTCGTGCTT
>VKKT01002830.1:74538-84891 GCA_008038995.1 Haliotis laevigata | reverse complement strand
CTCATTAACCTATTCAGACAATGACCTACTTTTCAGCCGATCCAAATTTTCTCGTGTGAAAGGGAAAAGAGCTATGGTTACACTGAATTCCGATTCCTTGTTTCATGAGAAAATGGAATTTACAAGTAAACTGTAATTTCAAACTTTAATAACATCGTATTACTGTATTTTATGGCGAGGTGTAGGCGGCATGACCTTAACTCAGACGTCACGGACTGACCCTGTTTGATGAGGTCGTAAAATGATTTACAATTCATCTGTTCTTCATTATGTGTTCTTTGCGCTTATCCATTGTAGTCTTGTCACGGACAATATGATTAATATAATTTCAAGTCCGTACCAGACCGCAAAACATTTCCAGCGGCAGAGCCTCGTTTTGAGATTTCCACGATTTCCAGATTTCCGTTTGTCAGAGCACGCTGTAGGACAGCACGCTGCACGACGTGTTTACACGGATTAGAAGGAGCGTATTGTTGCAATATACAAGTGGTTAGATGTATCACTAATACTGATTAATATCTATGTATCCAGTTGAATGAACCCAGTCAGTAGGAAACGAGACTATTGTGTAATCAATGTTTTGATTTGTAAATGTTGAACTGGAATTCACAAATATATATTGATGTTTGGACAGTGCACGTATGAGATCCACTTAACAGTATCCAGCTCTCAGTGAAAAGATGTATTTAGTAACTGTCCCTTCATATGTTTATTAAATGATTGAGTGATAATTGTCACAGTGAAAACATGTTTTGCAAACAAACAAAGACAACATCACCTTGTTTTGACACCAAATGAAGGCAAGTGACTGTATCCGCTGTCCACAGTCTTATGACAAATGAAGCGTTCATGAAAAGTACCATCAATTTATGCTTATTGTAGAAAATATTATTTCCTGGCCTTCCATCACTTGTTTTGTCATGTCTCCTATTTCCTTTGTAAATGTATTTGTCTGGTGTATATATTTTGTATGTGTATGTACTTTGAAATGGAATCTAATTTATTGATAATAAATATTCATAAAAATGACCTGAGTTAAAATACACTCAGCATCTTGATAGTCATAAAAGGCAAATATCTGGGCCAGTTCGATGACTTTTTCAGTGGTGTGTCCTCGTACTTCGTATAGTAGCTGGTTTATGGGTGCTTCGTGAAATGCAGCTCGTTAATATTTAACTGGAATAAATCTTAGTATAAACTATATGATAGTTGAATTCGGACCTTTGAACTGTCGTGGAACGTTTTAACATTACTAATCTTCCACGTCACTTCTGATCTGTGGGACCGCCGCCATATAGCTGGAATATTGCTCAGTGCGGCGTTAAACAACAAACCATCATAATTAGTGTCTGGATCTGCTCATACCGCACAATCAATTTACAATTTGTAAATGATCAATCTTGGTCAACCAGTGGTTTATAACACGAACAACTACTTCCTAATTTGTCAAGGCATCAGGCAACCAGACAGAAAATACATTGTAATTGCCTGATCCTAAATGGTGGTGGTGTGTTTCGACAAGTACTTGTAATTGTAACAGGGGCATCACTTGAGGCAAACATGTAATGGCTGTTTTCCTTTTATCTGCAAGTCAGGAAAATAACCTGTCGTGACCTAATGTGTTTTTTGGTTGATGCAGTAAAACTGTTCCGTTAACCAAGCAAATTTCATAGGATCACTTGCATTTTGTCGATTTAACAATGGAACAAAATATATAATTATTAATATATAATTCATAACAATTACAATACATTGACGCCTTTTACTCACACATGAATCAATATATGGTGCTCAATTCTCTGAAGTAAAGTCCCTAAACCCCATTTGCAAAACAAGCGTTTCTTCAAGTTTATGCCAAGCATTAAATGCTTTATATATATATCTGTTTGCACGTTTGTAATGCCTTCTGTCCGCAAGCAGAACGTAACAACATTTTCCATTTGCTCTTCATGGAAATGGCACCAGTACTCATCGTCGTTATTGAAAGGTCGCCCAGCTGTACTCATCACCGGTTGTCATGCACTTTTCGTTATAACTAATACGAATCATCCTGTTCCATACGAAAATCCAATCAGTATGACATACGCTGAAACAACATTATCTCCAACTGTTAATATGTCTAAGTGATATATAAATAATGAGGGAACACGGAAAAAGCAAAAGTATAAAAACTGTACGAACGCACTTCTGGATGATATGTGTGCAACGTTTGGTTGAGAAAACCTTGAATGGTTTGTAACGGTTTTGAAGCAATAAACCGGGCGATAACGTGATGACGTATTCCCCATTGTATCCACTTTAGAGTGAGAGACTATGTATGGTTGTACGCAACTTTCAGCAATATTCCAGCAATATCACGTCGAGGGACACCAGAAATGGGCTCACACAGTGTACCTATGGGAGGAGTCGAACCTGGGTCTTCGGCGTGAAAGGTCAACGCTTTAACCACTAAGTTACCCCAACCTCCCAACCCCCAACCCCCAAAACACACACACACACACACACACACACACAGACACTTTAGAAGATCAGTAAGATATGTCTCTAACGCTTCTTTCATTAACGTCCATGCTACCGTTATACAGGCACACCTGAAACTGGCTTCTAGCCAGCAAACAGAGTTACTTGTACCTTCCGCATACGATGTATCCAATCACTACACATTTTAAATGCTTTGTGCGCAGAACATATGAAGAAGAGAATCAGAGAGTGAATTTAATGATGAAGTAGCAGATTATCATTTGGCTTCAACCAAAGAGGACGTCGGTTTAAAGTATTATGTGTTCTTGAATGAGGTAAAAGATTAAATCTGTCAGACGTAAAACACAATCTGGCCACAGTTGAATAAGATATAAAAAAGACTCAAAGAAAAGCGACTTACTCACCAGAGCTTGGCATAAAGAAGGTCAAGAAAAAACCGTAGAGAACATTTATCACATATCTATTATAAATATGCCAAAGACCTCTAGTTACATGTATAAACAATTATCAACAGTTTTCCAAATATTGTACTCACAAACAAACCGTCATATATTAGTGTTGGGTACGATAGTCAATTTCAGCCCAAAGAATAATTCATTTATCAAGTATTAAACAAGAACGGAAGGAATGGAACACATTGTCTTCACAATGAATGGGGTGATCGCGGATCGGGTTCCAGTTTGTGTGTACCAAGGACTGCCTTGTCTTCTCCAAATTTGGTTCAGGGTGTTTCTGATTTGTGAAACTGTTCCTATCTTTTTAAAGTCATATTTAGCCATGTTACAAATATCAATGTCAATGCATACTAAATTTACATAAAACATTAAAATAAAGCACTTGATAAGAAACACAACTGATGCAATCCTCAGTTATAAACAAACGTTATCTTAAAATTGTAAGCCATAAAGCATTCAAAAACGTCACAGTTGAACCATTTTATATCCATTAGTTGTTTTTACTCAGTAGAGGATATGTTTTCTGTAGCCTTTCACAATACTGACTGGTAATTCTTTTTCTTGACAATTTCCTGATTTCGTTTTGAATCAGATATTTCGCGCAACATAATCTGACAAACATTAAAGCTTCAGAAAACAACTGAATTTGCACACTTTTTCAACTCTGCTGTAGGCTTTCTTGTGCCATGAATTTCAAACAATGATCTTCCAAACTATTGTCATGGTAACGTATAGCTTCAATTTACCGTTTACCCATACGATGTTGTTCCAGGTGAGTGTAGTAAATCTACAATTTTAGGCACAATGTGGATGTTCAAAATCATCAAATATATAGACTTAATTATCTGACCGACACATCTTTGAAAATATCAATTCTTTGTTGGATTAATTTAGTCTTTATATTATCGTGTTCTGTTAAAAACTGATAACTATTTTCTGCTTCAGATCAAGCAATCAAACAGCACATCAAGCTAAGGCAAGAATTGCATACAGACCGACAGACAGACAGACGGGTTTATTTCGTAGATGTGGCCATGAGGCCAATAGTACAACTTAGATTAAATTTTTACAGAGCGCATGGACATGATTTTGTTTACAAAATTTGCTAGACGGAGTATTATGTTATGGTTCTTAGTATTTAGAAGATGTACACATTTTTGTTTATTTGGGTTCATAATATAGATACCTGGTATGTAGTGAGTTCTTACCGCTGCATATAAAGGACATTTCATTAACACAGGATACTCATCTTCTGGTACATTTTTACAATAATCGCATATAGCTACACTAATGTCGTTGTCTTTAGATCTTCTATACGAAACGAAATTGGTGGAGCCGCATCTGAATTTTGTTAAGACTCTGCGCAGAGAGTGCGGTCAAATACAATTCCGGGACAATATCAGATTTAAAGGCAAAATACATATGCAGTGATTTTGAGTTTCTTATATCTTGTGTCCATTCTTGATAGTACATGTCTTTACAACGTTGTTTGAAAAGATTTAAAAACAATTCCCAGTTTCCAACATTTTGGTATATCCATTGCATACATATGTGCTAAGTTCGTGTCAACCCCTGAAGTATACACACTGTTGTTCCCTTCTTAATGGAAACCTACAGTTTATTCTTTGCATATGAGGCTGTTACATGAATTAGGTAGAACTTTGTATCACCTGTAGGTGTGTCATTAAAGAAACTTCGCCATTGAGAGCTTGGAGGTCACGGACTGTGGCGATGGGGTAGCCTTGTGGTTAAAGCGTTCGCTCGTCACGCCAAAGAGCCGCGTTGGATTCCACACATGGGTAAAATGTGTGAAACCCATCTCTGGTGTCCCCCGCCGTGATATTGATAAACTCGCTCACTCACTCACTCACTCACTCACTCACGGACTGTGTTGTGAACTGTGGAGTGATACTGAACAGATAAACAACACCAGGAACATGTCGGGCGATGTTCACTCTTGTGTGAACAGCTGCTGCCTGTTGTTTTTAACCTAAAGTTTTTCAACACATGACATTTCCATCACAAGGGATAGATAACTATTTCATAGAGTCACCAAGGTTCCTCTTCTCACGATTCGTTTACATTTGATTATTTGTTTTTGAAAAGAATTTTTGCTTATCTGTATTTTGATATGTCTTGCATAAAACAAAGGACCTTGAAATATGTGAGGAATAAATAGATAACTCATACTGCTTTAGACTGTACCAATCAACCTTCAGTTGCCTGTGCTCTACAGCCTGGTATCATACTGGAGTCATATTGCAATCTTATAGTCTTGTTATTTTACGGTCTTATTCAGTCTTTATGTGTTTCTCGGTAATTTCTAACTTGTTTTAAACGCCACGTTATGACTGCAATGCTGACGATGTGACTTTAAATTTTAACACACAAGAAAACAAGATCACTCCCTCTTTCTCTCTGATAGTAGTCAATCACATCTTGTATTGAATCGTGCTTGCGAGGGAACATAACCTTTGACAAGGTCTGTACATCGTTGCACACTATCTGATATTACAGCTGTAAACAGCCTGTTCAGCAAGTCCACAGGGAAGATGTGGCCGGTAATGACAACCCTTTGGGGGATTTCAGTTATATTTTCGTTTAATGGAGCATTAGGTGGTAGCAATATACAGGAGTGGACATTCAAGGCAAATAACACAATCGCCTACTTGGCTGTTACTGATTTAAACCAACAGCGGGTTGTTTCAACCCTGAAATGCGATATCAAGTGCAGCCAATACCCAGACTGTATTATAACTGTGTACAACCGATCCACATCTTTGTGTGCCATGTCCCGTCTCTTCGACAGAACACTGGACAAGACTCCAACCATTTTACATGGCAACTTCGATGTCAGGCATTTTATGGTGATTGGTAAGAAAACCTTTGTTCAATCTTCAAACCATTAGCCACATATTATATAGCATGATAGCTTTCAGTGGTCCTAAATGATTTAATATAAATTTTATTCAGCTGCATGAATGTTAGAAAACTATGAGTAGCGTTCAAGGTTTATACGAACGGTTGCACATATCTCTGTATTTATGGAACAATTAATACTGTCCCATTGGTTTTCCCTTTTGGTATTACATGGTATCAAGTGAGTGAGTGAGTGAGTTAAGATTTTTAATACACCCAAGTAGATATAAATAAGTTACATGATATTTAACCAACAAATGGTTGCGACTACTTGGGCTCTCAGTCCAGATTTGAAGAGGTTATATTAAGGCGATGTTGTGATGGTCATTCAAGATATACAAATGGATATCTTTTCAAAGGTGAGGATCCTCCATTCTGTATCCTTTGTGATGAGAGAATCACGGTCAAGCATGTCCTGCTTGACTGTATTGAGTTTTACCATTACAAAGGATCGATATTTCACTGTTGCATCCCTTAAGGATCTTTTTTTTTATGTACGTCCTCGTTTAATTGTTTGTGGAGGAAATTGAATTAATTGACATGTTTAACATGTATTGTAATTAGTCAGTGATTTTAATTCGGTAGAAGGAATAAATAACTATGATTGTTAGTGGCTATACCTTCAAAGGGGGTTGAAATAGTGAAAATAATGGTCCCCCTGAGAGGGTATAGTACGTAAGTCCATTTTCATTCCAAATATTTTTCTCTGAATTTTTATAGTAGCATTTTTATTCCATTAATGTATGGCTCTTTTGCTAAACAATCGCTATCACCTGAAGTTATGATGTAATCCAGCTAGGGTGCATGCAGGTAGCAAAAGTAATGCAAGTCCCCATGGTCCCAGCTAGTATGGTGATCTACTTACAGTTGCTAGTGATCCATAGCCCGTTTTTATATTGTATTGTTCTCTATAATAATATCGTTTTATGATTAGAAGGGTTTACCTTGTCTTTGATACTCTAGTATCTTACTGTTAAGCGTCAAGGTTATTTTTATTTAAATCCTTGATGTTTACCATCGATAATTTATTAAATATTGCCGATGTCACGATAAATATTACCTCACTCACTAACTAAGATTTCTAGACAATAAAACATATAAAACAAGCTACAAATTGGTAACAACTGAAGGTAGATCACCATACCAATGACCATGGGGTCTTACGGTACGGTTTGCTGCCTCCATGGGTCCTAGCTGGATTTACACCATCACTTCAGCCGCTGTTAATATCTTTAAAAAACATATTCATCAAACGTTTTCAAACCATTCAATTTCTTTTATAAAATCAATAATTAAATGATAATTGACCTGGTTAAAAAGATTAGTGACAGTTGGAAGTGAGGAGAAACTTTCATGGATGTAAGTTTCTTTGAAATGAGGAAACAAACACGAAACAAACAGTTAATGGGGTCAGAAATACTCCAAACCATAATATTCTCCATAATTCTGCTGTAGGTCCACATTAGCTCATCTAGTAGTTTATGAGTTAGTAGGATTTTATTCCTATTAAGAGCAATCCAGCAATATTGTGGAAGGAAACGCCAAGGAAAAGTTTAATTCATTAGACGTATGCCTTTTGTACAAAGATAGTCAGCATAGCAACTGTCTACCCACTGACCATACTGACAGCCTCCTTACTAAATTTACTAATATGCGAATCAGTTGCACGGTGATTGACAAGATTGCATGTTAATGTACACTTATGACTTGAAACATCCCCTTACCTCTCCCTATTGAGGACTGTAATAAATGGTGAGGGTGAGGCGAGCAGTTATTTTAGAACAAGACATTAGCAGGCCTTCCTATCAATAGGAAACATAAGAAAAAAATGGGCTGAGATTTCACACGCATTGGTTGTAAAGAACTCATGAGTTAGATCAGTGCTCAAAGCGGAGTAAAACGACTTTCGCTCACTGTTTATCACTTGAATATCCTCGTTGAGCTGTACGATTTCTTTGGTCTGGTATCTATGTGTCAACTAACGTTGATTCGGGTCATTGCAATTGGCCAATACCTTTTCTAGCTGGTACGAAGATCATGTTTGCTTGAGTGACAAATGCAGTAATGGTTGAATCAAAAGAATGGAAAGTGCTTGCGTGAGACACTGTGTAAATCAGCTAGTACTGATTGAACCACCACCGCACCATTCCTTCCACCCTCAGCAATACCTTACGATGGTTGACAATTGGACTGTAGGATGAAGGAGTATACAACTGAGCCTAGATATTCGAAGCTCTCTTAGCGCTAAGATAGTCGTAAGTGCCATACATTAACTTACGACAGTATTAGCGCTATGAGAGCTTCGAAAATCTAGGCCCTGGTTCTAACTTCGAAGGTGAGGACGTACAACTGCATCACGTTGCCGGCTAATGAGTTCTTGGTGGCCTAACGCATTAATATGTCAGGGTCGATAAACCCGCTCTTTTCATATCCCTTTTCAATATTCCTCATCAGTTAAGCTTCTGTTTAAACCAGTTTAAACAACTACCAACATCTCTTGGCCTGCCTTAAATTCTGCTTTAAATTTAAGAACATGTATTTATCATTACGATAGTTTAGAAAATGAGAATAGTCAAGACCTGTGTTCATATTGGTTCCTCGCATTGAAAAAAAGACCAATACACCAATCTAATAGTGAGTTTGTCCTGCATTCTTAACCTTACTACGGAAAGATTACTTACAATAAACAAGGGTTTGACCCAGATATTTGTGTAAACATCATCAAGTGCGTGAGTGAGTGAGTGAGTGAGTGAGTGAGTGAGTGGGTTAAGATTTCTAGTACACCCAAGTAGATATAGATAAGTTACATGATATTTAACCAACCATTGGTTGCCCCTACTTGGGCTCTCAGTCAAGATTTGAAGAGGTTATATTAAGACGATGTCGTATTGGTCATTCAAGATATACAAATGAATATCTTTTCAAAGGTGAAGATCCTCCATTCTGTATCCTTTGTGATGGATAAATGAATTGGCTTGAATTTGTTTCATGAATATCAAGAATATTATTGATTTAAGTCGCTATGTTCCAATATATGTATACTGCAGTTTATTTAGATGAATGAAAGTACTTTAAAACTTGTTTGTATACACAACTACATGTTTAAGCCATTATCTTTGACAAGATACCTTCACTCCATTGATAATATCTTGAGCCACATTCCGATTCGATAATGCGACAAAGTTGAGCAAACGTTTTACTGATTAACTACTCTCACAAAGAGCTGAACAGTCAACTGAACTGTAATATCTTTCTAATATATTAAAGATAATAAGTTGATAACGTCAGGACGGGAGGACGCGCTGGCTAATTCAATACGTTGACGTTAACGTTGTAAAGGTATTCTCGAACAATTCTGACGATGTGAGGCCTTGCGTTGTCGTGCTGCAAAATGACTCCTTTTGGTTGTTGTCGAACAGAGGGTACCACAAAAGGTCTCAACACGTCACCCCTATATCCCTGGGCATTCAGATTTCCTGGGATGATAACCAGGTTTGATGTTCTCTGGTCACAAACGCCGCCTCATACCATGACGCCTCCGAAAATCGAACGGATGAACTTCTTAAACGCAGTTTGGTTCCAGTCGCTCCATCATTTCTAAACAGACTGAACCGACTTTCATCTGTAAAGAGCACTTTCTCCCAGTCACGTCGCTGCCACTGACTGAAGTCTTCGATGACGGTGTAGACGGGTCATGGCCATTCCACGGATGGGGTGGTAGGCTCGTATAAAAGCCATACCAAGTCGTCGAAGGTCTTTTCGTCGGTTGATGGCGTGTCCTAAGATGATGTGTTCCGGATGAAGTGGTCTTCGGCCCGTGTCGTGTCTCTTTGGTCTTCCCGGCGGTCTTGGGTTTGGCCTGTTTGCCGTTAGCGGTTTATCAAATTGCGGATGGTAACCTGACTGCAGCTGAAGGCTCTTTCCAGCTGACGTTACCGAGCCCTGTGTCGTTGCGCTTGCGTAAGTCTTGGCATATTCGTGGTGTTTGTTTGGGTAACTGCATGCTGGCTCTGCCCAACATCGGCATTTAGGACACAATCACGGACGTGCATTTGGACCAATGACCCACAATTACGTTTTTCACGTTTTCGAAAAAAACACGATTGTTATCAGGACTATGGTGTCTTTTGGCGAATGTTTCTTACTTCTGTTACAACCTGTAACTACGTTTTTGTATTTTCTACATTTACTTTAAATATGATAGTTAACTCTTTCAACACCAGTCAACCAGAGGCATTTACTGCCATGACACCGATTTCCCAGAGACCCTGAGGTCATAGATGAAGCCTATGTTTATGAAGGAAATTATAAGCTTGTAAAACGTTATTGCTACTACATCCCATACACCATTTAAAAGATCCAATCCTACTGTTGATAAATATGAAGTTTATTTTTATAATATTATTCAAATAATACAACTACAACTTAAATAAATCTATTTTTGAATGAAAATGCAAGCTTACATTTATAACGTCCAGATAAACCACGAAAGAAGCAA
>VKKT01002830.1:49285-59750 GCA_008038995.1 Haliotis laevigata | reverse complement strand
ACATACATACATACATACATACATACATACATACATACATACATACATACATACATAAGTTTTGTTACCACTTTCATATTATAAAATACGAATGTTTTGTTGATCTCCATGCTGTCCTCAAAATTATCAATTGACTTCTTAAACCTGGGCGGCGTGACATGTTGTGCATATTTCATTCCACAACTATGACAATTATCGGAGCAAATTAACAAATCCTTTAGCATGAAACTATCTATAGTGCGAGGATGATATGCGACACGAGGAACGAAGTCACAGAGTCGGATCCTTATCATCACCTCGTACGCCATGCAGCTGTTGCTACTAAAACTAAAACTAAAACTAAAAACTAAAACTAAAACTAAAACTTTAATGCTCCACATTTTATTATAGTCTGGTATTGTGTTAATTGTGTTAATAATATTCTTGTGGTGGGACATTTAGCTGTAACACCTGTTTTAGCCAGAATGCATTGCGGTTTGATTTATAGGTCTATCAGGCTCCAAATTAAACATACAAAATTGTTGATCATATATTGTGAAAACGTTTTCAAGTGCTTCCATGCCTCACAGGAGAATTGTAAAATATCCTTTAATAAAACATGTCCACAACACAAACATAACAACAAAGCTTTCTGTCAGGATCACAATGGGTTCCCAGCTAACACACAACATGTTCTCAACGTTGTGGCAAGGTTGTAGACTGCTAACTGGTAGAGTGATGACACAACGTTGTCACTACGTACATATTTCATAACGTTATGTCAAAACGTAATAACAACGTTGCAAATTACGTTGAGGAAACGTTTTGCTATGGGCGCCTTACAACGTAATAACAACGTTTCTTAAAACTTGGTGTCACGAGTTTTCTGTAAAAACATTTTTCTTTAAGATTTTTTCTTTATATTCAACTACAGCTTCAGAAAACACACGAGCAAAACAATATGCAAATTGACGAATATACACTGAAGTGAATTCCTGCTTTTTTTCTTATGTACTGAACACTCCTGGTAAAACTATTCAACTGTTAACGTTAAATAAACGATATGACAACGTAAAATACGTTAGCATCAAATATCTTTATCCTTGTGGCGAAGTAAAATGACGTATCACAGCGTCAGGCCACATCGTTGTGACAACGTAAATGGGAGTCCACAGAATAACGTCGTAGCAACGAAAGCATTACTTTGTGACAACAACGTGACAACGTTAGCTGGGTAACTGCAGCATTATCACCCTGCATTGTGCATTTATGGAGGTTAAACACACTGAAGTTAGTTCATATCAACATGGACACAATACGTATTTTATATATACACGACCTACACGACCTTTACTAAGAAAACATACAATGCGGGCAAAAACACGAAATCAGTGACATCATTTGGTGCAAAAATGCCACGGAAGGCACGCTTTTATCTGCCAATAGCTTGTTTGTGGGGCTGATGTTGTTTGGTTGAAGCAGTAAAACTACTTCGTTGACCATTCAAATGTCATGGAATCACCTGCATTGTGTAAATTTGGCATGAATACAAATACGTTAGTTATGGCACTTGCAATACACGCACACATGTTACTCATACATGAACTAAACACATGGTGCTTAATACTCAGTTGCCATGACGACCGTGATATTCGGCAGCCCGGACGTGTCATGCGAGGTGACACATGGGATCGGATGGTAGACAACGTCTGAAGGATCTTCTTTGTTTCTTGTAGCTAATTTATCGGAGGCTTGTAAAGTTTGGTGAATTGCCCTGCCTCTCAGGAACAACAAAACTAAAGAAAACCTAAAAAGTGCAGAAAAGAATGTCATCAACACTTTACGGCAACCCCTTTAATTGTATAAACTCAAATATCCTTCATATTCTTCTTGTCCATAATATTGTGTATTACTTGCTTGATAACGGTGTTCGCATCTACACCGAAACGTCGAATCTATTGCTATACAGAAGTTGTCTGTCCAGAAGAAAGTGTTCGTCTTGTTAACATGTACTTGGAAATGGTTTAGAAAGTTCTGCAAAACATTCGTGAAGTCTCATATGGGCCCTTGGTAATGGATTTGTCAAGGACCTTATTGCGTCAAAGAAAAATTAGGCAGCTAATTGGGTAGGGTCATCGATCGTGCTCGAGTTCGTTGAAACTAACGACGTCTTTCTTCGCACATTTCTAATTCAGGAACGTTGACCTAGGTTTATATCTAGTTGGTTTGAGTGTGTTTCAGGTTTCTGAAACTGGTCCTATCATTTCGTGACATGTTTCTTTCATAAATTGACTGTGAAAACATCCTTGTCAATACACACTAAATTCATTAAACATTAATGTAAAGTAATTTTTATAACGCAAACGATACTTTCCTCAGTTATAAACAAGAATGATATGAAACTATGAGGCCATTAAGCAGTCAAAAACAACAAAGTTGAACCATTGTACATTTGGTTTTACTACTTGTATTGTTTTACCAACCTTATTTCTGACGATTGACCTTTTCAGTTAGGCAACGTTTGATAAATGTCCAAAAAGTAATGTGAATATAATACGATAACGAATCACATACTGTGTTCATGATTTTATATTGAGTTGATTGTGTAGGCAGACAACTATATTTTATGTGGGAAAGCAACTAATACACATCATCATTACAAGAAATATATGCGATGCTTTCAGAGCAGTAAAGGTAAATGTTTCCCTGTAACTGAACAATTGCTGCAGTCTCCTAAAAGGACAAACATTATGTCAAATGCAATTCCCTTCTTTGACCTGTCCACCATACGTTCCCGAATTATAACAGCTGAACAATTGACTAGCCTTTGCATATGTTTATGACGGGTGCCATCGGTGAGGCAGGATACGCTCACCTTTTCGCGAACACCTGGTATCATCACTATTTCATAGTGATTCATAAACATATGCCCTGTTATCGTATCGCATTGTTACAATCACTGGATTGTCTTGTCCAGACACAAATATATATACTCATGATATAGTCACCATTGTAGAATCCACTCTGCTTTTAGCAGAGAATTCATATGGATGTTGAAATGGTTTTGTCGCTTCTATATATTGATATCTTTGCAATCACAAAAACGACCCAAGTTCAATTTGTCAAAAAGTTTAATATTTCATCTTTATGTCGGGCACTTTATAAAAATATGAGGCTGCTCTTTTAGCTGGGTCTTTGGGTGGCATTGAGAAGTCATACACATAAGAAAGAGAGTTTTTATGGATGTCAACTTCTTTATTATGAGGAACCCAACGTTTCGGAGTATATCCTTACTCCTTCATCAGGTGAATGAATGGTGTGAGACAGATAGCATATATCTATGTACATGTAAGAACAACAAAAAGTAATAAGACAACAAAGATGCAGGCAAAACACAGGAACAAATAGAAACCAGCACTTAACAGTTAATTAGTGCTGAATGGACGCCAACACTGAACAGTTTATTAGTGCTGAATAGAAGCCTACAATGAACAGTTAATTAGTGCTGATAGAAGCCAACATTTAACAGTTATGTAGTGTTGATTGGTGATGAACGGTGGACATCTAGAGAATGGACCAATGGCAGATGGGAGGTAATAACACTAACAGATAAACGCTATAGAGCACAGACATTGATAAAACAATAAGTACAGACAACAATGTATGATCAAAGTAATAAGTCCCAGGCATTGGCCAAGTGGGTTCCCTGTTCGCGGTTCATGGCTGGGTGGTGTCTCCTGATGTCAATGGTTACTTGTAGTTTTCTTGTCAAATCTATCGATACCACGCATGGGTTCCATCACTTTCTTTGTCTTTTGTGTTTGTGTTTGTGTTTGTCTTTTGTCTTTTGTGTTTTAAAACACCTGAGGACTCCAGTCCTCCATTGAGCATGATTCCAACGTTGTATAACAATCTATACAATGAGAGACACATTGCATGTCCAAGAACCCACAATCGTTCAAGCAAACAAGAATGAGCTTTAGATACTATAAAGAAACAGACGCGACAATGCCATATCCATCATTATAAGAAAGCTCTCCAAAGGCAGTGTATTTTAGAAAACCCTATCATGCGAACAGCTGTAGCCTTAATACATTGGTTCCTTGTTTCTCAAACCAATGTTTTTCAGCAAAGGCAATTTTCCACCAAGCATAACTATTTCAAAGTCTCATCAACAAAGGATTTCTTCATAATTACTTTTTAAATATACTATCAAAAAGAACCAAAAACGCATACGCCTCAAATCAGTTGCGAAAATGTTGCATTTTCAAACATGTATAACTCGTCCACAAATAGACTTTAGTACATGAATTTGTAAATCAGTTTAGAAGGAAATCTCTCTACAACCAAGTAGATAATTTTATATAACGGGGACGTTGAGCGCCATGGTGACGACGTAGCACGGGTCCGACGTCGGGTCTCCTGGCTCTCACTCCAATCTCTAGATCTCCACCTGTTCCGTACAGTTTGACCGGATATCCTCCGAAGTCCAGGCACCTTGGCTGCTGTGCTCTCACCCGTGGTCGTACGATCACGCAAATGTAGTACCCGGATGTACCGATCTTTGGCTATAGTGGTGACTCTGCGTCTTCTTGTACGGGGACGGTCATTTGTTATACCTGTGTGGTTGTAACGAGCTGCAAGCCGTGATATCGTGCTCAGACTAACATCCAGACTCCTGGCAAGAGAAGATTGGTAGTCTCCAGCGTGCATTCTTTCAATGGCGATGTTCCGTGTCACAGCGTCAAGACGTGGCCTAGTGATTTGACCCTGACACTCCCTCAAAACGAATGCCGATTTCTGAAAGTAATCTGGATTTTTTACAGCCAGAAAGTGCATGCTCTTTGCTGCACAATTTCAACTAGAAGATGATTTCTGTTGCGTTGTCGCTTTGCCTTGATAATCCTTGTATGAAACCTCATAGAAAGCAACATTTTCAGGTAAAATAGATTTTTTACTTGTGCAATTGTGTTAAATCATGTTGTCAACACTTTTGTTACAATGCGTTTCTTTTTTTCTTTTTTGGGGGGATAGTATATTAGTTTAAAAATCGATTGATTAGTTACGTTTAGATTTATATGTTTTCTATAAGACAAAGGACCTTTATATATTGGTGAAATATACTCATGCCAATAATGGTTGTCACCCCCCTCCCCACCCCACACACCTCACACACCCACCCCGCACCCCCTGAAGGGATAACTGAAGTGCAGCTAGGGTCGATGCAGATAGCAAATGTACTGTCAGTCCCCGGTCCATTCTGTTGTGATCAACTTTTAGGTGCCAGCGGCCAACATCCTGTTCTCATAATATATTGTTATTTGTAGTTCTTTTCCTAACATGCTTATGTTAAATATATATCTAACAATCTAGTAATTTGAAGTCCCTATATAAAACAGTCAACGTCTGCGTATTGTTAGTTTGTAATTTGAGGTCGTCACGATATGCCTAAAATACTGCCGATGTGACTTTATATTTTAACTAACTCACTCTGCACTAGAAAACAAGGTCACTCACTCTCTCTAACAGTAACCCTGACGAAACACCCACAACAAACCTTCTTGTGAACTATGTTTGCATTATTCATTTTTCCAGATATGCCACGTCGCCAAAGGATGATGCCTGTCAAAGGTGGGAACATCAGTTTGAAGAAGTCTGTATCTCATCACAGTCTGTATAATATTACAATGATAGTTAGTAGCAAGACAGCCTGTTCAGTTGAGTTCTACCTGACAGTTTAAAGATGTGGTCGTCACAACAGACAACTGCTTTCAGGATTTCGTTGATAGTTCCGTTAATTGGAGCATTAAAAGGAACCAATGTGCAGGAGTTGATATTCAAGGCAAATGACACAATCGATTACTTGGCTGTTACTGATTTAAACCAACAACGCGTTGTTTCAACCCTGGAATGCGATGTCAAGTGCAGCCAATACCCAGACTGTATTATAACTGTGTACAACCGATCCACATCTTTGTGTGCCATGTTCCGTCTCTTCGACAGAACAGTGGACAAGACTCCAACAATTTTGCACCGTAACTTCGATGTCAGGCATTTCATGGTTATTGGTAAGATACACTTCTATGTAGAATATAACCAAAGAGCTTTGATTGAAATTTTATGTTGGTTGGAAAACACAGTTAGTTCCCATTGAGTTCCAAAATGTCTGCATATTTTCTATCAATTCTATACCAGCCTTTTCGTATCACCTTGTATTTAGCTTTTCAGTGACGGTTAGAAGTGAAAGACAAAATGAGAAAAGTTTAATATGTCAACTTCTTTACTGCGAAGAACACAATGTTTCAGGACGAATTCACGTAATGAATTCACCACATACTCCTTAACGTTGCGTTGGAATCTACATATGCTCTCTTCAATAATGTTGTGTATGTCCACATTAGCTTACGTAGTGAGTGAGTGAGTGAGTGAGTAGGGTTTAACTTCTTCTCCTTAACAGCAATCCAGCAATATTGAGGAGGGAGACACCGAGGAAGATCTTAAGATTGTACACATAGATCTGTACGCAGATGCTCTGCATAACGCTTAATTATATATATAAAACACAAGACTGCCCACTACCCTGCCCTACCCCACTACCAACCGCCCTAGAAAACGAGTTGACAATATGAGAACTTAATTGTGCGGAATCATTGCTCATGCTTGGCTTTGACTGCATTATTTACATCTTTTCATAGTGCAGTTAGGTTAGTGCTTAATGCGCTGTAAAACAAAACAACATGTTATCATAATTTATGTTAGCGATGATTCTTAAATACACTCTGTAATAATATACTACCCATCAAAAGTTTAGACTAACTAGTGTAAATGTAGCCACTTACTTCAGTCACCTGTTCTAAACTAGACTTAGACTAGACTGTTCAAAGGCACTGTTTACACATGGACTGGTGTCTTGTAAAACAAATTCGCAACGTTTAAAAGATTATTGCTTTCAAGTTGATGCATGCATGATCCTCGTGCAATTCATCTTCATAGGTTTTGCAGATGGTTCCCCCAAGTTAGTGGAGAAATTCATCTTCGATGAAAGCATTTGTATATACATAACATATAGTGAGTGCTGTAAGTGAGTCTAAACCTTTGATGGGTAGTACATATAGTATGACCCAAAATTATTGCGAATTTTAGGAATATGTTTAATTGGATTTCTAGTATAAACAACCTTGACAACCAAGTGCTTGGTTTCATTCAAAAGAGACAACTCCGTTAATCCATTTTCATTAGTTTGTGAAGAGTTATCCCCACGTGTTTACTCGCTAGCAGACGACATTTTCAGTGATCTTCAGTATGAATGATTTAGAGAAGAGGAAGTTGATTTTAGAGTATTATAACAAGGACATCAGATCAGCTAGAGTGATTTCAAGTAGAACAAGCAACCCTTTGTCCACTGTTATTGTGTTTTGAAAAATATTGCAAATGGATATGGCATTGAGCACCAGGGAGGCGCAGGTAGGCCCAGAAAATTGACTGTCTGTGACAGGAGGTGTATGTATGTATTATAAAAGTTGATATTGAAGCGTTGTAGTTAATGGTAGTGCTCTGTCTACCATGTACATATAAATACACTCTATATACTATTTCTCTGTCCCATTTAAACTCTCAAATGCTTAAAAAAATGTGCTATAGAAAAAAACCCTGTCCCATAGATAGATGACTACGACCCAATAGATTTGCTAAAGCATGTTATCCTGTCCCAAGAATAGTTGACAGAACGTCACTATGGCCTTTGGATATGCTATAGGCGGTGTTTGCAATACTTTAATTTGCCAGTGGGCCAAAAGGGCCTGCTGCTTCCTGCAGGCTTTAAGATATACAGGCCCTGAATGGAATCTGCAGGCCCATTTGTTAAAGTCAAACCAATAAAAACAAAATAGACTACACTGTACACAGTTTCACAAGGTTTCTAAAATCAGTTAGTGACGCCTATGGCGCAGAGAGAAGTTTCTATTTGTTAAATACTGGTGTTGACATTCCTATGCGCAAAGCGCTGAAATATCAAGAAGTGAAACTGTAAGTTATCGCAACATGATGGATAAATAGAAGTGTAAATAAAACGACAGACAATTTACTGAAGGCCACAAGGGTCTGCAAATATTTGTAACTGCCGGACCGATACAATAACAACCTGCGCTGGGCCTCCGGGCCGGCGGTTATTTCGAACGATGGCTATACCATGTTATACTGTCCCTGGGATAATCCACAGAATGTCACCATGACCCTATGGATATGCTATAGCATGTCATACTGTCCCAGGGATAGTCCACAGAACGCCACCATGACCCTATGTATATGCTATAGCATGTTAGACTGTCCCAGGGATACTCCACAGAACGTCACTACGACCAGATCGATATGCTATAGCTTGTTATACTGTCCCACGGATCGTCCACAGAACGTCACCATGACCCAATGGATATGCTATAGCATGTTAGACTGTCCCAGGGATACTCCACAGAACGTCACTACGACCAGATCGATATGCTATAGCTTGTTATACTGCCCCACGGATAGTCCACAGAACGTCACCATGACCCAATGGATATGCTATAGCATGTTATACTGTCCAAAGGATAGTCCACAGAACGTTACTATGACCCTATGGATATGCTAAAGCATGTTATACTGTCCCAGGGAAAGTCCACAGAACGTCATCATGACCCAATGGATATGCTATAGCAGTTTATACTGTCCCAGGGATAGTCCACAGAACGTCACCATGGCCCTATGGATATGCTATAGCAAGTTATACTGTCCCATGGATAGTCGACAGAACGTCACCATGATCCTATGGATATGTTATAGCATGTTATACTGTCCCTGGGATAGTCCACAGAATGTCACCATGACCCAATGGATCTGCTATATCATGTTATACTGTCCCGGGGATAGTCCACAGAACGTCACCATGACCCTATGGATATGCTATAGCATGTCATACTGTCCCAGAAATAGTCCACAGAACGTCACTATGACCCAATGGATATGCTATAGCTTGTTATACTGTCCCAGGGATGGTCCACAGAACGTCACTATGACCCAATAGATATGCTACAGCATGTTATACTGTCCTTGGGATAGTCAACGAAACGTCACTATGACCCAATGGATATGCTGTAGCATGTTATACTGTCCTTGGGATAGTCCACAGAACGTCACCATGACCCTATGGATATGCTATAGCATGTCATACTGTCCCAGTGATAGTCCACAGAACGTCACTATGACCCAATAGATATGCTCTATCATGTTATACTGTCACAGAGATAGTCCACAGAACGTCTCTATGACCCTATGGATATGCTAAAGCATGTTATACTGTCCCAGGGAAAGCCCACAGAACGTCTCTATGACCCTATGGATATGCTATAGGATGCTATACTGTCCTTGGGATAGTCAACGAAACGTCACTATGACCCAATGGATATGCTATAGCATGTTATACTGTCCCAGGGATAGTCCACAGAACGTCACCGTGACCCTATGGATATGCTATAGCATGTTATACTGTCCCAGGGATAGTCCACAGAACGTCACCATGACCCTATGGATATGCTATAGCAGTTTATACTGTCCCATGGATAGTCCACAGGACGTCAATATGACCCTATGGATATGCAATAGCATGTTATACTATCCAAGGCTTTGAACAGATTATAGATAGATGCACAACTTTATACATTTTCAAAGGTAATAAGATATTCATAACCATTACTCAATCATTACTACAATAGTGGTGTACTACGGACAATATATTTTGGGGAAAAGAAACTAATTTGTAAATGAAAGAAATTAAACCATGTGAAAGTTTTCCCCTTCAATTATAGGTTTTGGTATAATATTGGTTATTTCACTTCAAACTCAACCACACTATAAGATCTAAGAAAGAAAGAGTTTAGAGGGTTTCATTTTCGTCCACTTTCGGTTTTTCGTTTCTAAGTTACATACAAGTATGTGTCATTTATGTATGTCATCGTTACGTTTCCAGCGACACTTATAACTCACGATTATTCCTATTTATCTGAGGAATATTCTGTAATTTGCGGCCTTTAGGCTTTCCCAGGTTTGGTTTACAAACATCTATGATATCAAGATGTAAGTGTATCTGTTCGTGGGAAGGAATTTCTGATTCGACCAATTTCGGATTTTGCTTTGTCAGACACATACTCATGATCGAAGGTTATAAATACAATACTAAACTCCATTTTTCAAGGATGTTCCCTAAAGAACATTCCGTTTGTATGTGTCTCATGACAAACGCTTCTTCTCCAGAAAGTAAACCAATAGCACCCAGTTGTCTTGGTCAGCCTCCACCTCTCACAAATGCCAAGGTCAKTGACGGAAGTCGGCTTGTTGGCAGTATTCGCACGTACTCGTGTCATCAAGGTTACCGTGACACGTCTACTAATAAGATGACTGCAAATACCACATGCCTTGCAAACCTCACTTGGAGTCGTGTTGGACTGAAATGTTC
>VKKT01002829.1:39088-52345 GCA_008038995.1 Haliotis laevigata | reverse complement strand
GATACATAATTTTGCAAAGATTGGCGTTTATTCTGTTTAAAGGTACGCCGCGCTTTAGCATTTAAAATTTTAAATGTATTTAAATTATGCACCATAGGGTGGCGACGGAAATAATGTTCTGCTTTTTTCCGTGCCTTCCGAGTTTGTTTGCACTCATCATTAAACCATGGTTTTGGACTTTGGAATTAACTCGTCAGCTATGGTATTCAGTTCATCAGAAAAACATTCGATAGCGTCAGGAACATCAATAAAACGTTCAGGTTTAAGTTTGACAACACACAAGGTTTCATATAAAGGCCAGTTAACTTTTTTAAAATTCCATCTTGATGATGGAGCAGCATCAGTTGAGGTTACCCGTTTCAGTATAGTAGGAAAATGATCACTTCCACAAAGGTCATCGTAGACTGACCATTCAAATTCATTTAGTAAGTTGGAGTCAGTTATTGACAAATCAAGGGCTGAATATGTTCCTGTACCAGGATGTAAATATGTATGTGTACCATCATTGTATATACATAAATTATTATTTGAAATAAAATCCTCCAGAATTTTACCTTTAGTGTTTATGGCTGCACTCCCAAAGAGTGGATTGCGGCCATTCAAATCACCCATGAGTACACATGGTTTGGGAAGTTGATCATAGAGTGTTTGAAGGTCAGCCAGCATAAGAGTTGATGGAGGCGGAAGGTACAGTGAACACAGTGTAAGTGTAACGTTCAAGGTAAGTCGCACTGCAACTGCTTGAAGATTTGTTTTGAGTGTAACAGGGCTGTGGATAACGTCATGTCTTACAAGAATGGATGATCCCCCAGTGGCCCTATCACCTGCAGGAGAATAATGATGATAGTCGTTGAACTGACGAAAGTTTAAAGAGTCTGTCTGCTTATGTTTCTTGTAAGTGAGAGCATGTTATAGAATTTGTGCAGCTATTGACACTTTTGACACTTAAAACATCTCAGTGGGTTTGGAATATAAATGTCAACGCTGATATTGCAATATCCTGCTTTAATTGACGTTGGAACAGTTGGAGTTGGTATTTGTTGGTCTACTTTCAGAATTTTTCCGGGTTGTGAATCGTTTCACAAAAGTCGCTCTGTGGTCCTTCATTTCTGAGACGATGTCCAGTTCATTCATGTCAGCAAACAGTTGGTCCCTGTCTCTTACGAGTCCTTTACTTGAGTTCAAAGTTCTATGCGGAGACACCAGAACTGGTATTCCAACGAACAACTCAGTTGACATCAGATTTCTTGATTGCTGTTTTCTACTACATTCTATGAGCAGAGAGCCTGTGCGCAATCGCTTTATATTACGGACTTCGCCTGCAATACCATGTACACCTTTTGATACTGCAAAAGGAATTTAGTTTTAAAGGTGATTTGTCAAGTGTCTCCATAACTAGAAAGCGTGGCCAATATGCGTTTGAGTTTGAAGGTCGTTGGTCGTCATCATCACTGTCCAATTGACGCTTGTTACGTTTCAGGGGGGTTTTGTATTCCATGGTAAGTGTAAAAGTTTCATCATCCGAGCTCCCCACCCTCCACGGAGTATCACAAGGACAATGCTTGTCAAAACAAGTGGGTCTCCAACTTGCAGCACCAAGGATACTCAGATGATATACGCCAGCAGAAGAGTTGTAAATAACTAATCCACCAGACTGACCAATGAGTCACCGCCTTCTGGGCATAAGACTCTAGGCAAAGTTCATAAGATCATAGTTCAAAATCACAAAAGTTTTAGATGAACATTTAGGCCAAGTCCGAAATTAAAATAATTCCAATTCAGATTTGTGCAATGACATATAGATATATATATAGTCCATACACAGGGCTTGGCGTTGGTCAGTTCAACCAACCGTCTAGGTGAAGTAAGGGGCGAAGTGGTGTGTTGGGCAAAGGAACACTGTTCCTGTAACCAGTGCCCTCAACCACCAGACTCCCGTCCTCCACTGACACAGGGGTGCAACCCACGGCAAACGGGTTGGTGGACCAAATACCCCCGTGTCCACAACGGGGGGTCGAAGAGCGCTTAGCGTGACCCAGCACCCACCACGAGGAGGTGGCTCTTCACGGGTGCCTGATGCAAAAGAAGTGGGACACCCAAGTAGGTATAATTAAATTACATGATATTGAAGGTCATCTTGCGATAATGTCGCATTGACCACAGCAGGTATACACATGAATATTTATTCAAAGGTGAGGATCCACCATTTTGCATCCTTTGTGATGATTGAATCACGGACAAGCATGTCCTGCTTGACTGTATTGATTTTTCCATCACAAGGGAACAATTTCTCAGTGCCAAAAAAAAGTTAAGGATCTTTTTTAGCAATATTGATTATCATTTAATTATTGAATATTTAAAAGAAATAGAGTTACTTGATAAATTTTGATTGATATGATTTGCAATCAGATATATTTTTTGTTATTGGTAGTTTGAATTCACAACTGAGATTGTTAGTGGCTGTATCCTCAAAGGGGGATCAAAGTACTGTAAAACCATCGAAGGAAATGTAAACATACCAGATTTGTTAAACGTAGTATTTTTGTGCTATTAAATTATGATTAAATATTCCCTTAATCGCCAGCGGCTGAAGGGATGGTATAAATCCAGCTAGGATCCATTCAGGTAGCAAAGGCACCGTAAGTCACAAAGGTCTCTAGTATAGTGATCCCCTACAGATGTTAATATATTGTATCGTCTCCAAAAGTTAAACTGTTTTAGATTCAGTTACTAGTTTTTATTTTGTATTTGTGATAATCTAGTTTTACTGTCCCTCGTTGACAGGTGTTTATAATTTACTTTTAATTACTATAAAACTATAACTTGATTTAGTCACAATATGGTTGAAATATTGCCGATGTGACTTAAACTTTTAACTCACTCACTCACTCTTCCAAGGTGACATGTAATGTTAGATCACTGAGAGAAATGCCCGCCCATACATACAGTATTACTATTCTGGAATTGTACTATGCTAGAAAGATCCAGCCTTGTGGTACCTCGCAGAATACCTCAGAAAGTATAAATATGCTACTTAGCAAAGCACCGCCACTTACTGAATGTTATCATCGATAATGAAATACATCTGAAACACTCCTAAACACGCCGTTCGACATGTCTGGGTGAGCAACGAAAGACCACATCTGTTGGCCAAAAGTAAGATCATCACAAACTTCAATATTTTCAATTAAAAGTTGATGTTTAGGGGCCACGCGAGAGATTCGGAAAATGTGATGAACTGTGCATATAAAGACTCATTATCTATATGTACTCATGGAAACGAATAAGGGAACACATTAAAGTACACGTGTTCCAATATTCTTTTCCAGGTTTCTTCACAAGGAATGTATTGCACTTTTGGTGAATTCTGGGAATAAAAAAAGGAAAACGTGTACTTTCACGTGTTCCTTACTCGTTTCTATGAGTATATTTTAGGGGTTGGTGTGGCATAAGTCTCTGTTGTACGATTGAGATTTCAACTGATAATCTCAAGATATTGTTTTGGAACCGATGACAGTCAGGGCTCAGGTTTTATGTCAGATGTTTTTCAGCAGGCTATGCATCAGTTTTTGCATACCTAGGGATAAGTCCAATTCATATCATCCTGAATCTCAGGAAGCTCTTGCAAGATTTCACCGGACTGGTAAACATATGATTACTTCATACTGGGTATTTTTAAGCTGAGATACGATTAAGGTGAAGGGCATTCTTGTGTTAATGTTTGCTGTCAGGGAGTCACTTCAGGACATGAGGTATTAGTCTTCATTCTTCATGTTGTCTTTGGTCTTGCCTTTGGCAACATGTTTCACTGACCTTTAGAGCACTTGAAAGATCACTGGGATAATGACAGGTTTGAACTATGAGATTGTTGGACTAAGTTTGTTTCGGGCTTTTCTTTCAACATCCTGCGAAGTAGAGTATGGATACTTTGAAAGAATCCAAACGACAAGGAAACAGTACAATGCGACAAGCAGTCTCACGAAACAAATCCGTCGTAAATAAAGTCAGTGATACTGACCATGTTCGGCCAACACTAGGTTATCGTAAAATGACACAAAATGGATATGTCATTATGATTAGAAAGTGCTATGAAAGAAATGAATCAGAGTGTTGCCAGTGTTTCCGCCGGAGGTATTTATCAGACTGTGATTCTCATGACAAATCGAGCTCTAACTGTGAATCATTTTTCACCTTAAACGTTGCGTTTCAACTCGACCCCTCGGATACAGACTGAATGCAAAAAATAACAGAAATGTTCAAATAGCTATAACGACCCAATAACTGTGGATTCAAAAACCTGAACTATAATTTCTGCCTCAAACCTTTCCTGAAAAATGTGTCAAGCAACATACCTCTTTGATATTTTGGGAAAGATAATATTGGATGGTATCGGCTTGCTATATACCTGAGGACATGTCACTTCATATTCTAGTTGGAAGTGGTTTCCCTTTCTATACATGTACGCTTTGTATATGTTTTATTCACTGACAAAGAATACACATATGATAAAAAACCTTTGTAGTCTATTTGTGCTGAGTGTTTGTTTGAGTTGTCTAGTTCTTGTCTAACTTCCCATTCACTTTAGGGTTAAACGTTAGGTTAACATTGTCCGCTATTCAATTTCCTTCTTTTTTGTGACTGCAGATGACAATTGAAGAAAATTGCATATAAATATTAACTCAATGGACTGATTACAACATGGTAATTAGTGTTGGTCTCGATATGAAACGGAAATGAGTTTTGTCAAACAAAAGAGTACAAATATATAAACTTAAAGTATCATGAATGGTAATAGTCTAATCTTCATATTTTTTAGGCATCAAAATTGTAATCTAGACTAATTTCCCTTACCTTCGTCCGTGACTTTGTACGCTTTGTGTTTACTCGAAATTCTGCACGTTCGAGAGTGGGGAAGTAATTTTCTGTGTTTTCTTTAAATGCATTAAGATTTAAAGTGGTAAACGTATGCTCAATTGAATTAGGATTATCAGTAAGTCTCTTTTCATGAGAACAAATCGTCTGCATTCACGGTATTTCTTGTATTGTATGGAAAATCCGTCAGTGTAATGGACAATGTGACTTGACAAGGGGATCTGGCATTCCATGTTCATACCCTTGACGTCACTGAAAAACAGTAAATGCTTCAACATCGATCTCCAACACAAATGAGTTCTCTGTCAGAGTTTAGATCGGTACCGTTCTATTGTACGACGTATCTTATATTTGTGGAAAGTATCAATCTTAGCTATGATCGTTTCGAAGTTCCTTTAAAATGTGACCCGTGAAGGTCCGGGTTAGAATTGATCTTCAGTAATCAATGCTTGTCGTAAGCGGCGACTAACGGGGTCGGGTGGCCAGGCTCATTGGCCTGGTTGGCACATGTCATCGGTTCCCAATAGCGCAGATTGATGCTCATGTTGTTGATCACTGGATTGTCTGGTCCAGACTCGATTATTTACAGACCGACGCCATATAGCTGGAATATTGCTAAGTGCGGCGTAAAATTAAATTCACTCACTCACCTTTGAGATGTACATGATGTCAACGTCAATCAGAGCCCTCATGGCAGTTTAGTCAGAGGTTTGGTTATGGATCTGTTATCTCATCGCTATGTCTGAGCAAACCTCTATCTAAATTAAGTAACGAAGAGTCAATACAGGATTATTGGGACATCATGATGCCTCCATTGTTATCCCGTTTGAGATGCGTGTGGGTCGGCGTTTCGTCTTTCAGGGCAAAACACGCTCTTGCTCGTCGTGCACGAATCGTTAGTACGTCCTGGTATAAAGAACTGAATAGCTGGTGATGACGTGTGAACATATTTGACATAAAAAGGAGACGTCCGCGTCAACGTCACAGGCCGCAAACTTCGTTGTGTGAACATGATCACACGCTGCAGCAGAAATGGGAAACAATCCATCAAATCACCTTTGGTAGACTTATACACTGTACGCCTTGTCGAGTAAATAAATGTTTGGCAGATCGCCGAGGTATGAGGCTCAACTGACCTAACAATGTCCCATCATACCCACACATGGCCCTTCAAAATCCATGGGGGTAATATAATATACTGTCATACCTTACAACAGGTTTACATGTGTTCCCAAATTGTTCATGTTCATCATATTACTATTATAAAACCTATAAAAGATATGACCTGTGTGTTTATGATCTGTTTTAACGATTTCTCTAATTGTATTTTGTAATGATTGTCACCTGTTATCTCAAAACACTCCGCAGGTTAACCGGAAGGTATGAAAGATGCAGGAAATTCTTATTGCGTTATTTAATGCGTTAATCCAGCACAGTCTCTAAAAAATGATCTTGTGTTTTCGTAGGCTTGTATCTGAACTTTTTAAAACGACATGCATCTTTCTTTCCATCTACGTTCACTGTAAAATGAGTTGAGTTACGATTCTCATATAAATCGGTTTTCAACTCATTCACGGGAAAAATCAACAGTCTAGTACTTTTAATCAACTAAATTTGGCTTATCCAACGAGCTTTCCGTCTGTTATTCTGAAAATGAAAGGAATACTAATCATATTACGTAATTTATTTTCACGCTTCACACCAAGGGGTGACCAACGGCTGGTGGAACAGCACTGGCTGTTTCCTGACAAGTGGGGGTCATCGGACCTGGCTGTGCTGAGTTGCACTTGATGTGCGTGACTGCGGTGTTCCACCAGTCGTTTGTCACCCCTTGGTTTGAAGCGTGAAAATAGCTCAATATTACATGATGGTTTCTAAAACAACTTATTCCGTGATCTACCAAAAAACTCAGAATTCAGATCCTGTAGGGTACATGGGTTTCAGGACCATGAGCCGTATTCATGTGCACTTATCTCTATTTCGAGTTACTTAATCATTCAGTTGTTCTCATCTGTACCCAAACGGACTGTACGTGGAAAACATTTGTCTGCATGCATCTTTCATGTATCGTATTCATTTTTTTATGACAGACGATTACAAACACATTTTGGGATGCGGTTGCTCGCAATACACAACAATCACATTATAATTTACGGTATTGAAACATAGGAATTGTCTCAATGACGATTGCTGTCAATATATACCGATATTATCTGTGCATTTCTTTTCTTCTTTTTTTTGAAGAGTGTACGCACACACACAAATATATATATATATATATATAGTCCATGTTATTCAAATGGCAACCATTCAAACTAATTCAGTTGATGCATAAGTAATTACTATACAACCGTGTTTGGGCTGAACAATCTCCTCAATTATCAAGACAAATCATACTGTTTTTCGCAGATGAACAATTCTCGCGAGTGGCACGGAGCATCTGACCATTTATAGTTGTAACCGGGCCATATGATCATACAGTCCCCACAGCCTGCGCAGCCTTGTGGTTCATTGGGTCCCCAGTCGGTGTATGTCACACGTTCCCCACTCGCGGACCACTTCCATATCCCCTCTATCTCTATGTCGGTACCACCTATCCATGTACGCATGCTGGCACCAATATCTGCGTGTGAAAAGGATGAATCATGTGAAAAATCGTTGGTGTTATTTTGAAATAATTGTATACAACAGTGTGCATAAATGAAAGTGGCCTTGATTATGCAGTCATCTAATATATGATAACTGAAAATACAACATTTAAGTATATGAACGTTAAATATTACCTCCAAACACCTTCAGATAGCCAGTTATGAAAGCGTTTTCCTCGGCCGTCTCAATAGCTGCAAGATAAGCTCCACGCGCCGCACACAGTTGCTGAAATATGTGAAAATTGTATGACATATTACCATATCTATATTTCAGGTTGATATTTTGTTAATAAACGAATGTTGATATTCGAAATACAAATATTCAATTATGATACTATAGTAGCCTTGAATATTTTTTCAGTTTTCGTTCACGGCGCACCTTAAGAAAGAATGCGACATACACTGTATCTCTGTATGCTCACAATTCTCAAAGTCAATTAGCTGTATTGGTTAAAGTATTAGTGCGAAACTTGTTTGTAAGAATGGCAACAACCCATGCACGTAAGCCGAAACGTTAAGCTGAAGTCTTAACCACGGTTTCAGTTTGTTAAATTTAATGTCAATCGTGTCATGTCAAAATTCTGCACTTTTCGGTTGAAACATCCGACGCCCTGGAGTGAACTGCAAAGGTTCAATTTGTAAGGTATTTTGACGGTCATAATATGTTGCGTTATTTCTTTAGATGATAAGGTCTCTATCATTATAGATCTTTCTCTTAAAATGTATGTTTTGTTCTAGCTGAGAAAGGTTTAGTTCTAATTTCAATAAACCTTAACTTCTTATAGTACATGTACATGTATGTATGCATATTTTTATCGTGTGTTTATGTACATATTGTGGACCTGACAATGATACTCACAGACGCCTCCATCCAAGTCTCCTTCGTACCAATAAACATGTAGCAGGAATTACCATATCGGGTCCATGCATCTGGACAACAGTTGCCTGAGAATAAAGCATATCCAATACATATCTTGACCGACAAAAACGTTGCAATCGTTCTCCCTCCAGATAATTAAATGTCCTTCAGTGTTGATTTCCAAACTGAAATAATAAATTACAGAAATCTAAAAGACTGTTTATTAGCACAAACTACTAAAAATGACAGAAATGCTGTACAATTTGCATCTTTATTATACGAGTAACTAGTATCATAGATCAGTATCGCACAGTAATAATTATATAATATTTGTATTAATGTGTACACTTGGTTTATATTAGAATACAATTGATTATGTCAAATGTAATTGCTGTTTGATGGTTTCACACCGAGTTCTTGTATGGTCTTTTAATTATGTCCAGTTAATTATTGCATCAGTTTCAATTTAGGAATCAACAAGCTGGATTGATGAACTGAGAAACGAAACCGACTTATATACTCAAAGACAAATGTTGTTGTGATTGACTCGAAGTTAGATATGTGCATGAACAACTGATATTTTTACCATGAGACTTTTAATAATGCAAGAAAATCATTCCACAATAGGACTGGAACTGACACATTTCTCACTTTTTCAAACCACATGCTAATGAGGTCACAGTGAGTAACTAAGGTGACGTAATCACCCGCCGCAAAATATCAAGTCAAACTTAAAAAGTAATGAAAGTGAAGGTCGTAGTTTAAGATGAAGTTAAATGTCAACAAAAACATGACCWGTCAACCTGTCTTGATATCTTGCTCTGTAGCTGTTCAAACACACAAATATTTTCAAGACTTACTTTGACATTGACATGAATGTCATGGTGTATGAAATATGCAAAAAGTAGTAATAAAGAAATTGCTTATCAGAAAACGTTCACGGGAAGCCTCGAAAGTCTATGAAGAAAATCCAGTGAACCGTTGATCATATATCTTCCTGACAATCATAACATGCTGAAATCTTGATAGTGTCGCCGTGACCTTGGAAATGTCATCAAAATAGACGGGGCCCTGTGCCTTCCCTCGATGAGGCTTGGTATCAAATATGACGAAAATCCAGAGAATGATTCGTGAGGTATCTCGCTGACAAGCTTAACATGAGTGAGTGAGTTAAAATTAGACGTCACCTCGGCGATGTTTCAGCCATATAGTGACGAGAAATGTTGGACATACACAATAAATCCAAGTAGGCAAATAACCAGCTTAACATGAAGGTTGATGCTGAAATCTTCGAAGTGTCGCCGTGACCTTGCAAATTAAGTGCGCATTCCCTAGATGAAGCTTGGTGTCAAATATGAAGAAAATCCAGAGAATGATTCTTGAGATATCTCGCTGACAAGGGTATAATGTGAAAGTCGCCTTGTGACCTTGAAATGAAGGTCAAGGTCTCCAAACCTGCCTGGGACCTTTCGCATACTACTAGTATATGAACCTAGGTATCAAGTATGGAAAAGAATCTAGTCAACGGTTCTTAAGGTATTCCATTCTGGACGGACAGACGGATCCTAATACTATATCCACCGCTTAGCGCTAAACGCGCGGCAGGGGATAATACCGTGTATGTCCACCGTGAGCATTGATGAATGATTGACACCTGTGCTTCACAGAGAGAATCAAACGTCGCAAGAAGTGACTGTCTCGTGGAATGGCATTCCATATCTGTGGAAGCACCTGTCGGATTGCCTGAAGCGTGACTGGGGGATTTGGCTAACGTCTCACGCTCCTCTCCATTTCGTCTCAGACGTGTTCGATAGGGGAAGAGATCTGGAGATTTAGCGGGCCAGGGAAGGACGTTAGCGTTGCGCTGCACCAAGAACTGCTGAACCACCTTGGCGACATGGAGTCTGGCATTGTCCTGCTGGAAGATAATTCCTGGACCATTCTGCTAGAGAAACGGTATAACGGCTGAATTCACAATTTCTTCTACTCGTGAATCGTTAAATTTCCATTGATGACAAGCAAGGGTGTACGTCCAGCACTCGGTATTTCACCCCAAATCATCACTCCACCGCAACAGTCGGCATCAGTTCCTCACTCACTCACCACGTGGCAGGTAAACTCGGGTTCGGTCATCAGTGCTGGACTCATCAATGACAAACTCATCCACAAGCGGCATGTGGTGTGCTTAAGGTGTTGTGCAACGTTGCGCTAGGGTGTTCCGGTTTTACGCATTATACTGGCTCGCCATCTTTCATTTTCAGATAGCCGTGGCCAGGGGTGTAGCTAACATACCTTAAATAGCTCGGGCTTACAGATCATTGTTGCCAAAATGGTTGGGCAAACCCTCAAAACTATCTAAATATGAAGCTTGCAAACTATTGAGCTTACATGAAGAAATTGACTTGCTACGCGCCTGGTTGCAGTAAGAAATGGAAGCAGATTCCTCCCCATGTGTTTTTTTCGCACCCGTTGACGTCTAAACAATGATTTGGGTGACTATGGTTTGAGGTTTAGAGCCACGCATTTTAAAGGGCGCGTTTTATACTTTTTTTTACACTTCTTTTTGGACTTCTTGAAAGCAAGAAGAACGCATGCGAAACAAAAATTTCCGACAGGGCCCCGTTTGGGTTATGGATTAAGTGTATTATATAGAATATTAAAATGCATTTATATAAACAAATGTGTTGATCACATTTTGCCTTTGAGAATAATATACTATATTATGAAGACTCGAGTGAAGACATGTGACACTGAAAATTCTTTTTGCGTATAGTGGCAGATATGAAGGATAGTGCCATTTTTTTATATATTAGACAATACGCTCCTCCAAGTAGATAACTCCTTACCATACATGTAAATTTTGTCTCAATTTTCTATTGGTATTCCTGTCAAAATCGTCATCTATAGTAATAGATAGTAATAGATTTAATTACTAGTTTTAAATTCGAACCTGTGTTAATCTAGTTATGTTATTGTCCTTTAATGACAGTAATTAATGATAAATTGTAAAAAAGCTATGTACATGTATAACAATTAATGTTTCTCGTCACGATATGGCTGAACTATTGCCAATGTGACGATAAATTTAATCTCACTCACTCACACTTGTCAAGATCATTTTACAATTTATTTTTTTTGGTCATGTCAAATTTATGTGTTAATAGTAAGTTATTACAAATGGACTTTCCAGGTAAAATGAACAATATAAAACCTCCTTTCTCTACGCCACTAATATATTTGAATATTAAATATGTATTTAACATAACAAAATGTACAAAGGGTGAGGGAGCACAAAATGCCCCTTAATGTATATGTACAAGTGCATAAACCGTAACAATATTAGGAAGATAACTAACGACTTGCTACACATTTACCTTCAATATCAACTGCCTGAAGTAGTAGCAGGAAAATGTACAACATCTTGTCAGTTTGACCAACACGTCAACCAACAAGTTCTGTTCTTATCTTTTTTCAGTTTTAGCCTGATATGTGACACAACACGTGTTGGTAATGCCAAACCTTTTTCACCTGTTGTTGTTTTTTAAAAATGTTCCAGTTCATTTGCATGAAGGTGTGTATTTGCAGTGAGTGTGAGTGATATTTTAAGTCGCAAATTATTTCACCCATATCGTGACTATCAAGGCTACATATTATAGACATTATATAAATACACTTAAATTCCGGAGACCAAACCCATGAGTTTCCAGTTAGTCTCCAATTGTCAACTGCCCTGCAGTGAAGATTCTTATCTGCCCACGAGTGACTGGATTGTAAAGGCTATAGGTGCCCGGCGAGAACCTGGTGATGTCACACGTTAAGCTTGAAAGTTACTTCTAGAATAAACTTGTCCCTTTTAGTAAAAGTCCAACAGCCCTTTCCCTACCACTTTTGTATACTGAAGACTCAGTTGATATGCATAATCAAATAACATTTCACATGTTACTAATTCATGAATGTTCATACTTTCTGCAAAATGTTTCTAATATATTGAAATAATATTCACAACAAAAATCAATCATATTACTGCAGTTAATACAGCAAGATATAACAAAATAGCACCCCCACCACCCATCAAGGGGAAATAGAATGTTCAGCATGTTCATATCTCTATCAAATCAGTGTTCAAGCCTAGGGGAGTGGGGAAGGGGTAATTTCCATTGCCTCCCTGGAAATAATTTGAAACATGAAACATCAAAGGAAACCTTTCCTCCACGAGAAGACTTGTTACCATGGAGGTGCACTTCCTCTAGCAAGCTGACTGATGTAGTAGGAGATTCAAATATGGGTTTCAAAAAGAGAAACACATTTCCAAACGCATGTTTTGTAAACTGTCTCCAGTGAGTCCACATGATATCCTTCTTTATAATATGGCTCAGTATCAATTGTCAATGTAAATTGTCTTCAAGTGTGGATCGGAGTTTCTGTTTTGCTGTATTTAGTATACATTGGTACAGGGATAGAATGTATACATATAATTATACATCAGGCATACTGGAAATATCAGGTGCCTGGTACCGAGCTGGGATTCTGGGAATAGGTTTCAATAAAAGTAAATACAGAAGGAGTACTCATAGAGGAAGGTTCACAGTATTATTTTTCTGATGAATACAGTTAACGATGGGCAATCTAAGATGCATGAAAATAAATACCCCTGACACAGAATATGCAATCATGTTATCCACTCTGACTCACCATCGTGTTCTTTCTCTTTGACAACACAAAGACGTACACGTGGATTAGACACAAAAAAATACTGCCACACATTTTAATTAATATAAGGTTAACCAAGTTATGTTTTGTCGCCAAAACATACACCTGATTACGTGTAAGATGCATTTGCTCAATCAATGTGGTTGTATGTAGCTTTACTGTGATTGG